>BJCO01363685.1:0-18299 GCA_018326465.1 Flaveria floridana
AAATTTCATTTATTCGGTTTGCGCGTGTTGCGCCATTTAAACAATTAAGATTTACTATGCTTCCGCAACTTCTGTTATGTTTATGTTAAAAACTTAGTCTTTGGTAATATCAAACTTTAAAATTTAATTATGTTTTATAAATAACGTGTCGTTTGGTGTAACTAGTGGCTGAGATCCTGGAAGTCACACGCCTAACGGTAATATCCCGTTTGTGGAAATTGAGGGTGTGACAGACTTATCCCCGTGACCATGGCATTGGCTTATCTGACTTAATGTTCAATTTGAACAATTTATAATTTCTGTTGAAAAATACAATGTGTCTCTATGTTGGTTGTATGACTCATTTGGGTGCTACATCTGTTTCTAGCCCGGTATCTTTTAAAACTTTAAATGCCATGTGATATTCTCTCCTTTGAGCTCTTGTATTAGTTTGTTTCTGCTGTCATATATTGTTGCTAGTCTGTGACGTCCCACCCTACCTGGGCCCGGGGGGTAACAATACTAATAGTAGATTCAATTAAAGTTAGGATCTAAAACAGTCAAATATTTGATAATGAATGAAAATAGATGAAGAAATCGCCTAAAAGTTGAATATTTACATATATATAAATGTAACAATATTAGGCGCATGACAACTGTTGTGGCGCATGACAACTGTTGGGGCGCTTGACCACTGCTGGGATGCCTGAGATTTAGGCGCATTGCACACTTGGCCACTTTTGCAGTAAAACTCTTAGGCGCGTGGCCACTGTCCAGGTGCATGGGAACTATTCAGACGTTTGACTTAGACACGCCTACACTTGGATATTTAGCATTAGTCCTTAGCTCACTATGGGACTGAGGGAGGGGGTTGTTACATTCTCCATCCTGAAATTTTAGCTTCGATTAAATTCTAACTGGTGGCTTAAAGAGGTGCGAATACTTCTTTCTCATCTCATCTTCTTGCTCCCAAGTGAACTCGGGTCCCCACCTAGAGTTCCACCTTACTTTGACCTTGGGTATATGACTTTGTCATGACTTCTTGACTAACCAGTCGGTAATCTCTTTGGGCTCCTCCACAAACTTTAATTTGTTATTAATTCTCCTTCAGTGGTAATTCTATGCTTTTGTCTGCTAAGCACTTTTTCAGGTTAGACACATGAAAAGCGTCATGTATGTAGCTTAACTCTTGAGGTAGCCTTAATTGATATGCTACAAGGCCCACTCTTGGTAGTATTTCAAATGGTCTAATAGATCTTGGGCTTAGCTTGCCTCTTTTGCCAAATCTAATTACGCCCTTCCAAGGCGCAACTTTTAACATCACTCTATCACCAACTTGAAATTATAGGGGCTTTAGTCTCCTGTCTGCATATTTCTTTTGATGATCCTTGGCTGCTCTCAGTCGTTCCTTAATCTTAACTATATTATATGTGGTTTCCATCATGATATCGGTTCCCATGACTTGGCTATCACCAACCTCATTCCACCTTAATGATGATCGACATTTTCTACCATATAGGGCTTCATAAGGAGCTGCTTTTATACTAGCGTGGTAACTATTATTATTGGAAAACTCCACTAGGGGAAGATGGCCATCCCAGCTTCCACCGAAGTCAATCACATAAGCTCTTAGTATGTCTTCCAAAGTCTGAATGGTTCTTTCGCTTTGCCCGTCAGTTTAAGGGCGGTATGTAGTGCTTAAGTCAAGTCAGGTCCCCAGAGCCCGTTGGAGAGATTTCCAAAATCATGAAGTGAAGCGACTATCACGATCTGAGATAATTGAGAGCGGCAATCCATGTCTGGTCACTATTTCGTCAATGTATAGTTGAGCTAATTTCGACAAATCGTAGTTCTCTCGAATTGGTAAGAAGTGAGCTGATTTGGTAAGCCTGTGTATGATTACCCAAATAGCATCATGACCATGAAACGTACTTGGTAATTTCGTGACAAAATCCATTGTGATGTTATCCCGTTTCCATTCTGGGATCTCGAGTTATTGTAGGGTTCCTGACGGTTTTTGGATTTCGGCCTTTACCATTGCGCACGTCAGACATTTCCCACATAGGTGGCAATAGGCTTCTTTAATCCGAACTACCAGAAAAGTATCTTCAAGTCTTGATACATCTTATCAGTTCCTAGAAGAACTGAATATCTAGATTTGTGGGCTTCGTCTAGGACTATCTTTCTAATTCCACCATACTTCGGTACCCATGTCCTTCATTCCAACTTGTATGACCCATCGTTGCTCACTTCCAAACACTTTTCCATTCCTGTTAACATTTCCTCAGCCAGTTTATCCTCCTTCGGAGCTTCCTTCTATGCTTCTTTTAATCTAGCGACAACGCTAGTATACACGCTCAGCCTCAAAGCATGAACATGAAGGGGTTTCTCTCTTTCCTTTCTATTCAGGGCATCAGCCACTACATTTATTTGCCGGATGGTAGCGAATTTCACATTCGTAATGTCTTAACAACTCTACCTATCTTTTTTACGCATGTTTAATATTTTTTGATCAAGTATGTGTTGCGGGCTTTTCTGGTCAATATAGATGACGCACTTAGTGCCATAGAGGTAGTGTATCCATATTTTAAGCGCATAAACCATGGCACCTAGTTCTAGATCATGAGTAGTGTAGTTTCTTTCATGCTCATTCAACAATCTAGACGCATAAGCAATCACCTCCTCTCGCTGCATTAACACACATCCCAACCCTTGACGCGAGGTGTCACAATAAACGATGAAAACCTCAACATCTTCTGGTAGGGCAAGGATAGGTGCACTTCACAGCTTTTCCTTAAGTAATTCGAATGCTCTGTTCTGATCATCTCCCTATATGTAAACTTCATTCTTCTTGGTTAGTACGATCAATGGTTGTATAGTTTGCCAAAAGTCCTTGATAAACCTTCTATAGTATCCAGCCAAACTAAGAAATTGGCTTATTTAGGTAGGAGTTTCAGGGATTTTCCAGTTCTTAATGGCTTCTATTTTTGCTGGATCAACTTGAATACCTTCTTTATTCACTACATGTCCTAGGAACTTGGATCTCACGCATCCAAAACTCGCATTTAAAGAACTTTGTGTACAATTGTTCATTCTTGAGCAACTCCAGAATCAGTCTAAGATGCTTCTCATGCTCTTCCTTGCTTCGGGAGTAGATCAAGATGTCATCAATGAACACAATCACAAACTTGTCCAGATATGGTCGGCATACGGTTCATGAGATCCATAAATGTCACAGGTGTGTTAGTCAGTCCAAAGGGCATGACTAAGTACTCATAGTGTCCATATCTAGTTCTAAAGGTTGTCTTGGGTATGTCTTCTTCCCTTATCTTCAGCTGATAGTAACCTGATCTTAAATCTATATTGGAAAAATAGCTAGCTCCTTGGACTTGGTCAAATAGGTCATCGATTCTAAGAAGAGGATAACGTTTCTCTATTGTGATTTTGTTCAAATCCCGATAATCGATGCACATTCATAGTGTTCAATCCTTCTTTTTAACAAATAGCACAGGAGCACCCCATGGAGAAACGCTTAGTCGTATAAATCCTTTGTCTAGCAACTCTTGGATTTGTAGCATTAGCTTCTTCATCACGGGTGGAGTGAGTTGGTAAGGTGCCTTGGCCACAGGTGCGGCATTAGGCACTAGATCTATTTTGAACTCGACTAGTCTAGTTTGAGGGAGTCCTAGTAGATCCTCCGAAAATACTTTCGTGTTCTCAGACACCACCGGTACATCTTCAATTTTATTTTCTTCTTTAGTTTTCATCAAGTAGACTATGAAAACTGGGCATCCCTTCTTGAGACTCTTTGTAACCTTTAGGTGGGATATCATAGGACATAGCGTGTCACTCCTTTCATCGGGAACAATCAGTGTCTTTTCGTCATTCAAGGGTATTTTAAGTAAACATTCATCACACACGATTTCAGCCTTATTTTTAGCAAATCATTCCATTCCTATGACTACATCAAAACCTCCTAACATTATAGGCATCGAGTCTATCTTAAATAAATTAACCTTTAGTTCTATAGTGCAATCTTTGATGATTTCATTAGTTTCTATTATGTAACCATCAGCTAATTCTAAAGTATATGTATCAGTTAGGGTATGAGCTTTCAAATTAATTAAAGACCTAAAGGTAGTAGAAACAAAACTACCTGTTGCTCCAGTATCACATAGAACAGTAGCAGCATGGTTGTTTTGAGAAACGTACCGTCAAGCACATAGGGTTCCTTACGAGCACCGTTTGGATCCATCACGAATGCTCTTCCCTTGGGTTTGTTAAGTCTGGTATCTTTGTCTCTTGCTAGCTTGGGGCATTTGTTCCTCATATGTCCTGGATCTCCATACTCATAACATTGATTCCCAGGTTCATAAGTATAGTCCTTAATCAGATGACCAGTTCATATACACTTAAAGCAAGGCATCGGGCTGCACTCCCCTTGATGGTGTAGTTTGCACTTATTGCACAAGGGGCTTGTGACTAGGTATAACCTCCGAGCCTTTCCACCATGATCATTACGCCTTACACCTTCCCCATATATCTTGCTTGAGCTACTACTACTGCCAACCACCTTCCTAGCATCAAACCACTTCTTTTTCTCATCTGCCTTCTTTTTGTACTCAGTTTTCCCATGCTCAGTCCAACTGAATCTAACTTGGTCATCAGTCAAGCTGCTGGTGAAATCAACTGCAGCTTGTTGGGCTATAGGCTTGGAAGACAGGACCATGCCTAGATGAAACGGGCTACACCTTTGGCTTTTGGCATTACTTGGTGGCACCAGTCGGGACAAGGCAAGGAAACCGTTGATGTACTCTGTATAGTTTGGGCCTTTCATCTCCATGCTCAGAAATTCAGCTTACAGCTTCTCTAGTTGGTTGATCGGGCAGTACCTGTTGGTGATTAGTTCTCTAAATTCAGACTAGTTTATTCGGCCTACAGCATTCCTGCCTCGGGGCTGAATGATGGTTTTCCATCATTCTAGTGCTGGTCCTTTGAGTGATTGTGAAGCAAACTTTACCATGTGCTCAAGCTTGCACTCACTGATGTCTAACACAACTTTAATCTCATCCAGCCACCTAAAAGTCTCAATCACACCCTCTGTGCCATAGAAATCCTTCGGTTTGAATGCCAAGAAGGTTTTGTAGGAGCACCCATTCCTTATCTCCTCAGTTTCATCATTGTTGCCTTCATCATTCCCGGGTCCATTATTTCCGGTTGCATTTCGCTGATCTGCGTTGATCTGGGCGAGAATAGTTGGGATGGCATTAGCAATTTGCTGGGCCACTAGGTTAGCAACTTCTCATTGTTCTCGCAGTTGATATTCTCTCCATGTGGTGTTTCTGGTGAGGTAGGTGGTTGGTTTCCACCTTGGTTTCTAGTTTGTCTAGCTTCCTCATTCCTTCCTCGGGTAGCTCCCCGCTCCCCTTCTGCCAACGCGAACTCCTCGTCTAGGCGGCATTCTAGTATCATCACAGATAAACTTATTTAGCATCTCATAGATTTGGTTTCAAGTATCCCATTACATCAAACTTATTCTTATTAGTCACGTTCACCGCAGTCATAAGAATTCCTAATGTACACCACTCACGTGCATAGATGTTTTGTTAAATTAACAAAGTGGTGAAGTTTTTTTTATAGGGCAACAAAATTAGTTTCTTATTACATGGTATTGCACATTCCCATTCAAATCACCCAACAAAAGTTTGCATTATAAATCGAAAGTTTCATAGATAGTCAAATATAGCTTCAACCAAACAAGATAATAGTAGTGCCATAGTTTCACAAATTAGAAGGTGTCATCATACCCATAAATAATAATAGTTTCTAAAATACATAAAATAGTTTCTTAAAATAGTTCAATGGTCTCATCCTTAACAATCTGGTATCACCCCATCATCACTGCCACTTCTTCTTCAGCCGCCCAAACCAGCCCGGACTGTTCTTCTTTTGCTCCTTCTCCAAGCATTGAACACCTTGAGATGCCATCATAGTCTGAACTGGGTGAACTGAGGGGTCCGCGTTGTGTGATGAAGAGTCAGCTCATGACGTTGAATGGTCCTAAGTATGTCACATAGCGTAGGGTCTGAAGGACCAAAGTCACTAGCCCGATGGCTAGACTGGGAGTAAGGGTCTCCAGCAAGGACAGTCGGGCCATCATACATGCTACGCCTAGGTGAAATCCAATACTCATCTTCGCAGGAGGAGGTGGAGGGGCCGCATCCTAAAGGAAACGAATGCTCCTGGTCTGGTGCTCTTACGCGGTCATGAAATGACCCGCGCACCCCTATACCTGATAGGCCGGATAGGTGAGTGAGTAGGTGCAGTGACGTGTGGCGAGTGCGAACGTGTTTGGCTTATATCATGGGATGATGGTGAAGATTCCTTCAAAGGTTCAGTGTTGTCTGATGTCACCGTAATCCATCCAAAATGGCTGCATCGTCGCATGTACTCCTCATACTATGACTGAGGCATTGCCCTCCTAAGACTTCTAACTGGGGCAGTCTCGTCAGCTGGGTATGCATGCGCTTTTCCTTTGTCAGTCATAGTTCTTGAAATCCTATATAAGATTATCATGAGTAATTTTGTTTCTCATATCTCATGACAATAGTAATAATAGTATTAATAATAGTAATAATGGCAATAGTATCAGTAATCAATAGTAGCATCAAGTTATAACAGGTATGGAAGTTTAGTTAAAAAGAAAATTTTAGACCATACTAAGAAAACTTCTTAAATCATCTACCCCAAAAGAAAGATTTCAACACTTAGGGTTTCGTGGAATTTACGTGTCCGATAAATTCATGATTGCATTGATCAAGTGTAATCATCAATTTATCAAGCCCGCTTACTCTAACATATACCAAAGAAAGGACAGTCCTAAGCTATCAGGGTTGTAGCCTAGGGTCTACTAAGGTATCCCCGACTTCTCTACAGCTTGTGGCTCTGATACCAATCTGTCACACCCCTGGCCCAAGGAGGGTGGAACGTCATAGACTAGCAACATACATGGCAACGAAAACTAACCATCATAAGAGCACAAAAGGAGAGAAATCACATGGCATTATATTTTAGTAACAAATCCGGGCTATAGAAGTTGAGCCTGGTCACAATGGAAATGATTCAGTACAAATTGTATCATAAGTTTAAATAACATCAAATTTAAGTTGTCCAAAAGTTAAAATCAAGCTAAACAATGACATAAGGTCATGGTACTAGGTCATCCATTCGAATTCTCTAACAAGGCCTAGCTTCCATCAAGGATTACCTGAAACATGCTCAAAAATATTTTTGTGTCAACTAAAAAGTTGGTGAGTTAAAGTTCTTAAAGTTTAATAATAAAAGGACTATTTAAAATCCCTATATTAGTTTCAAAATCATAAGTATCACTGTTCTGGGGTCACAATCAACCCTGCACTCAGTCCCGGCTAGCCTCTTCTAAACTTGTGTTTATACTGGTTAACCCCGTAGGGAGAACTGAGCCTCAAAATAGTGCACCATACCTGCTAGATGTTTCACCATAGTATGTTATAAAACCTGTCACATGACACAAATGACCCTGCAGGATCTCAGTGGGGTACCTTTCCTATAGTGTCATTAGGTTATGATGGAATGCACTGTGTGTGGAGGACTCCCCAAGTAGATTTACCCATATAAAACAAGCGGTTCACAAAACAATTAATAATTGTGACATAAGGTATAGTTTGTCACAACAAATAGCATAACATAAAAGCATCTCATAACAATATGATAATAGATTCAGTCCAAAACAGCATGTTCCATCCTAAAACAGTAGTAAAAATGGATCACCAAAATTTACCTTAGAATCAAACAATGTTTCCTTAGACACCGAGAAAGTCCAAGTCCTAGCACCCTATTATTCGAGTATATGTAGTAAGTTATATATATTCTTAGGCTTATGGAAAGTGTAATTAAGTGTGTTCTATGGTTACAAGTTCATTTAGTTTTTTTCCTTAAGGATTTGTATAAAAAAGTTTCATTTTTAGAAAAGTTAGGGTTTTCAACACATGAATGACAAGTTTTATGTTTCTTATGAATTTGTTAATGTAACGATAAGTTTAATATAAGATTTTAGTCATATGTTAACTGAAATTTTAGTCATATTTACGGATTTTATACATTGGCCACTCAAGTTTCAAAATTTACAAGTTCTACCCAAAAGTTTGATTTCCTAGCATTATTGACCCAATATGACCCATAGCCTTTAAATATTATTCCAAAGGATTCTTTTGAGTTCAATAATCTGTTTAAAAGGTGTTTTTGAGTTATTTTGGCTAAAAGCTTTGTTTTTTGAATAATCCGTTTAAAGGCTCGTTTTTAACCGTAACCGACAACCAAATAAGTTTTTCATCCAACTTTTCACCAAAACTAAATTTTGATTCTCTAACATACTGAAATAATGTGAGTTTTATATATTTTAATCTCCTCATTTTATTTGTAAGATTTTATCCAAAAATCTCCCGGTTTAGACTTATTTTTGCTAAATACATTCATAAAAATTACATTTTAACCCAATAAATCACCAAATCTGAATTTTATCACCAAATGTTTATTTTAGGGCCTGAATCTTATAAGTTTCAACATTTTTTTAGGATTTTACCACTTTTCGGGGTCCCCAAACAAGCTTGTTTTGTCTGCTATACCATTCTTTTTACGTATTCAGTCATCAACCCCAACTTACAAACATTTAACATTACTAAAGTACTGGAAATGAGCATTAGTTCACAGATCATACATGTAAGGCTTAGATGTTGCTTTTAAATGGTGTTTTACATCATTTACACATGTGTAATCATCATTGATTATACATAAACGTCCCCAAATCTTTTTATAACTTTCAACCAGATTGTTATGATATTCATAAGCTGTTTTTAAGTAGTTTTTAACTTTGGTTGGGAGGGTTTTCAAAACAAGTGGATAGATGGTGCTAAAACAGATAAAAAGTGGGGTATCAAGGCGAAACCATGTGCACCAACCCGAGATTCATGGGTTTCCTTTAGAATATACCTTGAGTCAAGTTGAGAGTTCCCTAAAGATAGTGCTGTAGCTGCAAGTTTTGTATTTAGAACAAGAAAAGTAGGATTTTTGATAGTTAAGGGCAGTAAAACTCAAGAAATAGCCTCATTTGAGTGTAATGATGCTTACTCTTTTGATGTTCCATGTTTTTAAGAAGGTTAGAAGACTAAATGAGCTGATGGAATATGGTTGGAACTTCTTGTTCCTGGAAGTTCTTGCAAGAAAAGCTCACCAACTGCTTCCTTCTTGCATGGTTTGCACTTGGCCGATGATGGAATGATGCAAATCGTCCAAAGTTTTCTTAAAATGAAGAAAGCATTCGCAAGTGTAAGTGGGTTTTTGGTTAAGAGAATCCGAGAGAGAGAGAGAGAGATGGGAGGTTTGAAATGTTTGCATGTATGGGAAAGTGAAGGGAAAAAAGGATGGAGTGTTGTAGTAGTTTTGGGGAGTTTAAGGGAGATAGTGAGTGGGTGCAGAGGGGGCGGCTGTTTTTTGGTGTCTAGTGGGTGTTTGACTTGATTTTTTTCTTTTGTAATGTGGTATTTTTAGTAGTTATAAATTTTACTACTATTAATTGGGTTCATATATATATATATAAAGTGTGTAGGTACACACACTTATATATTTTTTTTTAATTTATTATGTAGTTATGCTAGTTCCTAGCATATTCTAAAATCACCTAATACATTCTAGACTAACACAATATTGTGGTAATTACATCTAAGGAAATTAAGCATGTAAATCATTACCATGGGAGAAAGGAATAATCATAATATCAATAATGATAATACTAATGGTAGATTCAATTAAAATTAGGATCTAAAACAGTTAAATATTTGAGAATGAAATGAAAATAAATGATGAAATCTCCCAAAAGTTGAATATTTACATATGCATAAGTGTAAAAATCTTAGGCGCGACATCTGTTAGGGCGCATGAGCACTGTTGGGAAGCCCGAGCCTTAGATCCATTTCACACTTGGCCACTTTTTCAGTGAACTCTTAGGCGAATGGGCACTATCCAGGCACATGAGCACTGTCCATGCGTATGAGCACTCTTCCTGTGCATGACTTAGGCACGCCTACACTTGGATATTTAGCATAAGTCCTTAGCTCACTCTGGGACCGAGGGAAGGGTTTGTTACAATATATTATTTTATGCTTTCACGACTACTTGGATGCACAAATTCGTACTTGCAGTATTTCAAGTGAAATATAAGTAGATCTAAATTAGTTAGTCATGTGAGCTTGATTTAGCTTCATATTCATTGATCACATATTGAGTTACATGTTTAACATCTCATCGCTTTCATTCTGCAATTGTAATGTGGTTCTCAATTCCTGTTAAGTTAATACGAGTAGTCTCTTGATGCCTTGCAACTTCTATAGTTGCATTGACGTTCAATAAAGTACTCTATGTGTAGAGAGTTGCCGTTTTGATCCGTTTTAGTGGCTTTTCTAGGTAAGAGGGTTTTAAAGATGGTGGTCGAGTGTTTTGGATAAGTTTGGTAGGACTATACCAAATTCAAGGTTGGGTTGAGTGATCTCATGTTCGGTTTTGGTTTCTATTTAACAAGACATACAAAAATTTCAATTTGATTTTTAATGTGATTTTAGAGATCATTGTGCTGATATTTGATCAAATTATTTCCGGAGTGTGTTTAGAAGGTTTTAGGATCAAAACTCTGAAAGAATGAAGGTTTTTACAAGAATTTAAACCTTTCCATTCAATATCTATTTCTATTTAACGTTTTAGTAAACGTATTTTATTTAACAAGTATTATGCTAAACATTCGCTACTATTTGGATGCACAAATCTGTACTGGCACTATTTCAAGTGAAATATATATAGATCTAAGTTAGTTGGTCATGTGAGCTTGATTTAACTTCTTATTCATTTATCACACATTGAGTTACATCTTTAAATTTTCATCACTTTCATTCTACAATGGTAATTTGGTTCTTGATTCCTGTTGAGTTAATACGAGTAGTCTCTTAGTCCCTTGCAACTTCTACGGTTACCTTGACGCTCAATACAGGATTCTATGGATAGAGAGTTGTCGTTTTGATATATTTTAGTGGCTTTTCTAGGCAAGAGGGTTTAAAGATAGTCGTCGAGTGTTTTCATTGAGTTTGGGACGAGTGAATCGAATTCTAGGGTGGGTTGAGTGGTCTCATGTTTGATTTGGTTTCGATTTAAACAATAGATACAAATGTTTCAATTATGATCTTTTAGTGTGATTTTAGTGATCATTATGGCTTGTATTTGATTAAAATAGTTCCGGATCATGTTTAGAAGGTTCTAGATTTAAAACTTCATACGATTAAAGGTTGTTACAAAAATTTAAAACTTTTGATTCGAGATCTATTTATATAACATTTTAGTATACGTAGTTCATTTAACATATATTAAGCTTTCATGACTATTTAGATGCATAAATAAGTACTTTGTAGTATTTCAAGTTAAATATAAGTTGATCTAAGTTAATTGGTCATGTGAGCTTGATCTAACTTTTCATTCATTGATCACATATTGAATAACACCTTTGACATCTAATCGCTTTCATTCCGCAATTGTAATTTGGTTCTCGATTCCTATTGACTTAATACGAATAGTCACTTGGTCCCTTGCAACTCTACGGGTGCCTTGACCATCAATAAAGGATTCCTCTGCATGAGAGTTGACGTTTTGATAGGTAAAAGGGTTTAAATGGTGGTCGAGTCTCTTAGATGAGTTTGGGAGTAGGGAATTAAATTCAAGTTTGGTTGAGTGATCACATGTTCTGTTTTATTTTTGGTTTAACAAGATATACAATTTATGATTTTTAGGGTGATTTTAATTATTGTTATGCTTATGTTTGATTAAATTAATTCAGAGTGTGTTTAGAAGGTTCTTGGTGTCACACCCCGGGCCCAAGGTGGGTGGGACGTCACAGACTAGTAACAAATGTGGCAGCGGAAACAAACCATCATAAGAGCACACAAGTAGAGAAATCTCATGGCCTTACATTAATTAAATCAAATCCGGGACTAATCAGCTTAACCCGGTTACATCGAATTGTTTCATCATCAAAAGTACATAATTTGAAATATCAGCCATACAAATTGTTCAAGCTTTAAGTCTGAATGATTTCATGCCATGAGGTCAAGGTACTAGGTCATCCAATAGTCTCCTGAGTCCATCAAGGCATCCATCAACGGTTACCTGAAACATGCTAAAAAAGTTTTGTGTCAACTAAAAAGTTGGTGAGTTCAAGTGCTTAAAGTTTAAAAAAACAAAAGGGACTCTTAAAGTCCACATGTTAAAGTTTTAGTATGATTATCACTGTTGTGGGGTCACAATCAACCCTACACTCAGTCCCAGCTAGCCACTTCTAAAGTTAAGTTGTACCGGTTAACCCCGAAGGGACAACTGAGCCTCAAAATAGTGTACCATACCTGCCCGATGGTTCACCATAGTATCTTATAAAAACCTATCACATGCCATAAACGATCCCTAAGGACCTCAGTGGGGTACCCATCCTATAAGGAAGGCACTGTGTGTGGGGGATTCCCCATGTAGATCTTACCCATATAAAACAAGCGGTTCACAAAAGAATTAATGATTGTGATCTAAGTATCAGCAGGTAACATCAATGTCCATAACATAAGCATCATATCATATCACAGAAAATGTTTCAGTTTAAAAGAGTATGCTTAATCCCCAAAGCAATAATAAAAAGGGGACACGAGAACTCACCTTAGTATCAATCAACGGTTTCCTTATGCAAAGAGAATATCCAAATCCAGGACCCTATGATCATGATATAGGTAATAAGCTATAGTTTCTTAGATCATTGGAAGGGTAGTTAAGTGCATGTTTGTAGTTAATGACGCATGTGGCTTTGTTTCTTAAAAGCTTGCGTTAAAAGTTTTCTTTTTAGGAAAGTTAGGGTTTTGGCACGTGTATATCAAGTTTTATGGTCCTTATAAGTTTGTTAACACTTTGATATGTTAAATATTAGTTTCTGGTCACCTTCGCATTTCCTGCTCCCTTTCGAGCGCTCTTCGTCTGCCTTAGAATACTCCCGGATATACATACAGATATATATACAGATATATATACGGATATATATACGGATATATATACGAATATATATACGGATATATATGCGGATATACATAGGTTGCTGAAATTTGATTAAAATGCTGAATTTACACTTTTGGCCCCTCAAGTTTCAATATTTACTATTTCTACCCTAGAGTTTGTCTCTTTACAATTTTTGACCCCTAATATTCTCTTAAGCCTTTTATAGCCTATTTGAGTCTGGTAGAACCATAAAATCTCAGATCTCACTTGGCGAGGTTTAAATCACAAGTTTCTAGTTACCGGTTACTTTTATTTTATTAAATAAATTCACAGAAATTACCTATTAACCCAAAAATTCACCAAATTTGATTTCTATTATTGAAATAATTATTCTAAGGCCTAAAATTACTTAGGTTCTAAGTTCTTCATGTTATGGCTAGTTTTCTTGAATTATTTCAATATTTCGGGTCACCAAATAGGCTTGTTTTGCCTAGTACATTATTCCTTTGATATTTTCAGCCTTCACCACTAATTTACCATCATTTAGCTTCACTAAACTACTGAAAAATGCATCCTAACTCTTGGGTCTACTATGTATCACATATATGTTGTGTGTATTTGATGATTTACACCTTTTACACTTGTGTAACCCCATAAATCGTACCCCAAACATCACCTAATCGCTTTTGAAACTTTTAAATCAGATTATAAGGATGTTCATTTACTGTTTTAAAGCATGTTTTTAACTTTGGGTGGAAGGTTTTATAATTCAAGATGATGGATGGTGCAATGGTACATAAAAATAGGATTTCAAGGTAGATATCCTTGTATACCGACCATAGATTCACGGGTTTAACTTAGAATAGTACCTTGTGTGTTGAATACCACAAATACGAGGTATGAGTGGTGAATCTTCTGCTAGAACAATGAGAGTGATGTTTATAGTAAGATAGAGGTGTAGATATTAAGATTTATTAGATGGGAGTTTATTGATACTTACTAAATAATCGGTTAGAAGGCTAGAATGAGCAAAAGATCTTCGAAACGGGGATGGAACTTCTTGTTCTTGATAGAGGAAGAGAGAATGAGGTGTGTGTGTGTGTTTCGGTTGAGAGGAAAAACCGAGAGGAGGTGAAAATGAATTATGAATAGCTTTTACATGTATAGAAAGAAGAGAAGAGGTGGAGTGTTAAAGTGGGTTATGGGATTTCGCAGAATTCATGCGGTTGGTGGTTTGGGCGGCCATGTAGAATAATGTATTTTTTTTATTTGTTTTATTTGTATTCTATTATTATTATTATTATTATTATTATTATTATTATTATTATTATTATTATTATTATTATTATTATTATTATTATTATTGTGTTTAACCGCGGATGTGCATGGCACATAAATACTCATCCGAGTTGTCTAAGTGTTGAAAACACCATATTTGTCTCGGATAATTCATACAAGAGGATAGTTTCTATTCAAATATAAGTCTCTACATGGTTAAATACCAATTTTGGATGTAAAATAAGTGTGGAAAATAATCAGAAGTTTATTATATACACGATTACACAAGTAAAATTCTAGGCGCAGTCCCACTGTTTAGGCGCATGACAACTATTTGGACGCCTGAGACTTAGGCGCATGACAACTGTGTGGGCGCATGACAACTGTGTGGGCACATGAGCACTGCTGAAACGCCCAACACTTAGCCGCATGGGCACTGTCCAGGCGCATGGGCACTGTTCAGGCGCATGGGAACTGTTCAGGCGCATGAGAACTGTTTAGGCGCATGACTTAGAAAAATGTCCACTTAAATATTTGGGACAAGTCTTTAACTCATCTTGGGGTCGAGCAGGGGTTGTTACATTCTCCTAACGTTTAGGAAATTTCATCCCGAAATTTTAGCTACAGTTAGGCTTTGGAAAAGTGGCTTTAAAGAGGTGCGGATAGTCCTTCCTCATTTCATCTTCTCGCTCCTAAGTGAATTCGGGTCCACGCCTAGAGTTCCATCTCACTTTTACCTTGGGTATGCGACTTCGCATACGTTTCTGGACCAACCGATCAGTAATATCTATAGGCTCCTCACCAAAATTTAGTTTGTCATTTATTTTTACTTCTTTCAATAGCAAGTTTAAGGCTTTGTCTACCAGATACTTCTTCAAATTTGATACATGAAAAGTGTTATGTATGTAGCTCAGCTCCTCAGGTAGTCTGAGCTAGTATGCTACCAGACCAATTCTTGCTAGTATTTCAAATGATCCAATATATCTTGGTCTTAGCTTGCCCTTCTTGCCAAATCTCATAGCTGCCTTCCACGGTGCGACCTTTAACATTACTTTATCACCCACTTGGAATTCAAGAGGCTTTCGTCTTCTATCAGCATACTTCTTTTGACGGTCTCTGGCTATTCTCAGTCGTTCCTTAACCCTAGCTATTTTATCAGTAGTTTACATTATGATGTCAGGTACCATCACTTGGCTATCACCTACCTCATTCCAACTCAAGGGTGACCGACATTTCCTGCCATATAGAGCCTCATACGGGGTTGCGTTTATACTCATGTGGTAACTATTATTGCAGGAGAATTCTACTAGGGGAAGGTGGTTATCCCTGCATCCACTGAAGTCAATCACGCAAGCTCTCAGCATGTCTTCCAAGGTCTGAATACTTCTTTCACTTTGTCTGTCAGTTTGAGGGTGATATGCGTTGCTTATGTCGAGACGGGTCCCCAGAGCCTATTGGAGAGATCTCCAAAATCATGACGTGAAGCGACTATCGTGGTCTGAGATAATTGAGAGCGGCACTCCATGCTGAGTTACTATTTCATCAATGTATATCCGGGCTAACTTTGACATCTCATAGTCTTCTCGAATTGGTAGGAAATGGGCTGATTTTGTAAGCCTATCCACGATTACCCAAATGGCATCATGACCACGAGACGTTCTTGGTAGTTTCGTGAAAAAATCCATGGTGATGTTATTCCATTTCTATTCCGGGATTTCGGGTTGTTGTAGGGTTCCCGATGATTTTTGGTTTTCAGCCTTTACCATTGCACATGTCAAATATTTCCCCACATAGTGGCAATAGATTTCTTTAATCCGGGCCACCAGAAAAGTGTCTTCAAGCCTTGATACATCTTGTCTCTTCCTGGGTGAACCGAATATCTAGATTTATGGGCCTCGTCCAAAATCATATCACTAATTCCATCATGGTTAGGCACCTATGTCCTTCCTTCACATTTGTACAATCCATCATTGTCTACTTCCAAACGCTTCTCCGTCCCTGTTAACATCTTCCCGGGCAGCTATTCTCCTTGAGGGCTTCCTCTTGCGCTTCTTTCAATCTAACAACAAGGCTAGTGTACACGCTCATCCTTAGGGCACGAACACGAAGGGGTTTTTTCCTTTCCTTTCTGCTCAGGGCATCGGCCACTACGTTTGCCTTTTTAGGATGGTAGCGTATTTCACATTCGTAGTCACTTAATAGTTATACCCATCTCGTTCTGACACATGTTCAACATCTTCTAGTCCAGAATATGTTATAGTCTTTTATTATTGGTGTAAATGACACACTTAGTACCGTAAAGGTAGTGTATCCACATTTTGAGTGCGAACACTACAGCACCCAGCTCCAAATCATGTGTCATGTAATTCCTTTCATGCTGGTTAAGCATTCTGGACGCATACGCTATCACTTTTTCCTGCTACATTAATACGCAACCAAAACCTTGACGTGAGGCGTCGTAATAAACTACAAAGTCTTCAGTTCCATCTAGTAGGGAAAGGATAGGTTCGCTACAGAGTTTCTCCTTTAACATGTTAAAGGCTTCATCTTGTTCTTTTCCCTATTCATAAGATGTATCCTTCTTAGTCAAAGCAGTTAGTGGCTGTGCAGTTCTAGAGAAATCCTTGATAAACCACCTGTAGTAACCAGCCAAACCAAGAAATGGTCTAATCTTGGTAGGAGTTTCTGGAATCTTCCAGTTCTTGATATCTTCTATTTTTGCGGGATCCACCTGCATTCCATCCTTATGCACTATGTGCCGTAGAAATTGGATTTCACGCATCCAAAACTCGCATTTGGAGAATTTTGCGTATAGTTGTTCGTTCTTGAGTAGTATAAGGATTAATCGGAGATGCTTCTCATGTACCTCTTTGCTTCGAGAATAGATCAAGATATCGTCGATAAATACGATCATGAACTTGTCAAAGTATGGGCGGCACACACGGTTCATGAGGTCCATGAATGTTTCTGGTGTCTTAGTCAATCCGAAAGGCATGACTAGGTATTTGTAGTGTACATACCTGGTCCTGAAGGCTGTTTTGGGAATGTCTTCTTCTTTTATTTTCAGTTGGTGGTATCCTGACCTCAAGTCTATCTTAGAAAAATAGCTATCTCCTTGCAATTGATCAAATAAGTCATCAATTCTGGGGAGAGGATATCGATTCTTTACGGTAAGTTTGTTCAATTCCCGATAGTCGATACATATTCGTAGTGTTCCGTCCTTCTTCTTAACGAATAGCACCGGAGCACCCCACGGTGAAACACTGGGTCGTACGAACCCCTTATCAAGTAGTTCTTGGATTTGTAGCATCAGCTCCTTCATTTTGGGCGGAGCTAGTCGATAAGGTGCTTTGGCCACCGGTGCGGCGCCAGGTACTAAATCAATCTGGAATTTGACTTGTTGGGTCGGAGGGAGTCCTGGTAAGTGTTCAGGAAACACTTCTAAGTACTCAGACACCACAGGTATGTCTTCAATCTTCTTTCCCCTTTGGCCTTCATCACATAAATTATAAACGCGGTGTGTCCTTTCTTAAGGCTTTTAGTGGCTTTCTAGAGGGATATCATGGGACACAGTGGTTGGTTTCTCTCTCCATGGACTACTAACATATCCCCACTAGCTATTGGTATCTTAAGCAAACGCTCGTCACACACGATTTCAGCCCTAATTTTAGCCAGTCAATCCATTCCTACTTCTAAATCAAAACCTCCTAATTTAATAGGCATTAGATCTATATCAAAGGAATTACCCTCTAAGACCAATTTGCAATCTTTGATGATTTTATTAGTTTCTATTATATTACTGTCAGCTAGTTCTACTATGAATGTTTTGTTTAAAGTACTAGCAGTCAAAACAATCAAAGACCTAAAGGTAGTAGAAACAAAACTAGCAGTTGCTCCTGTATCAAATAGAACGGTAGCAGGATGATTGTTTATGAGAA
>BJCO01363686.1:0-15276 GCA_018326465.1 Flaveria floridana
ATGATGATGATGATGATGATGATGATGATGATGATGATGATGATGATGATGATGATGATGATGATGATGATGATGATGATGATGATGATGATGATGATGATGATAGTGGGCGGTGCATCGTCTCCCGGATCGCTCGGGCCTGTGGTACGCGCATGCCATGTCCCAGCTCCCACTGCCTGCGATTCCTGTGCGCGTGGCAAACCGGTCCACCTCCACTGGGATGAGGATCGTCCGGAGGTTCAACGACGACACGTGGCACTTACTTACTAGATACCATGAGCTAGTGCCATGGGTGCCCGAGCTGTTGGTGGACCCACCCGAGTTGGCGGGGGCTGAGGTCCTGGTTCAGGTTGCTCACGAGCCGGTTGGTGGCGGGGAGGATCAGCCCATTCCTCCTCCACACGACCAGGACCCGCCCCAGCATCCTCAGCGCTTGTACCATGTCGTGCGATTGCCTGCTCACATTATAGATATGCTTCAGGACACACGAGCCAGGGTCACGAGGCTAGAGGATATGATGGACTGGGTCATCCAGCACATGGTCGTAGACTATGCCGCCTCCGGTACGCTGTTGTTGTCACCGCCACCCAGGCGGTTAGGGCATGACGGTGCTAGCACCTCTGTCGCCGGGTGGTCTGGTCAGGGAAGTGATGCAGACATGGTAGATTAGATAGATATTTTGTTTCTTTTTGCATGTACAAACTTGTTGTATTTATATATGCAGTTTCAGTTATAATGCTTTTGTTGTATTATGATGGCTTCTATATTTGATTGTATTTGTTTGGTTGTGTTTGTTTGTTTGTTTGTTTTATATTTGTAATGTTGATAATGTTAATTGTATATGTATGAACCAAGTTATTATGTAACTGTATAATAACAATCAATTTTTACAAACTCGTAATTTGATAAAAATAAATTAAACACAACACCGTCACATTAATAATAAAAAATAATTGTAATATGATAAATTATTAATAAACACAAAATCCAAACTCGTATGTTACGATTAGGTTAATCGTGTGATAAAATAAAAACAAAAACAAACTAGTATGATTACAGTACATTTCAAAAATATATACAAAATGTCACGGTTTGGCCAAATCGTGACGCATGTGCACACATAGAAAAAATACTTATAATATGATAAATTAATAATAAACACAAAACACAAACTCTTATGTTACGATTAGGTTAACCGTGTAATAAAATAAAATTGAAAACAAACTAGCATGAGTACAAAAATTTTTAAAAATACATACAATATGTCACGGCGGTTTGGCCAAACCGTGACATATACACCTCCAAAACCCTAAGTGTCCAACCGGACCACAACCAATCTCCCCCAATAATTACACACCCAATTATTACAACTAATCCCGAGGTATTTCTAAATCTAAAGGTCATGGTTAGGTCTCACCGTGATAGTTAGTTTCTAAACCCGACCTAACGGTCACGGTGAGACCTAACTGTGACCTTTTGAATTGGTGTAACCTAAAATTCTAGCGGTGTGTGCAGAATTCCCCTTAAAATACTCTAAATAAATATCTTTGAACTGAGGACACTTAATATCTAACTTTTTTTCCATGGACAGGAGAACATGCCAAAAGCACGTTCATACTTTCCGACAGACACTAAGACATCTTTGGATAACGTACGGGAAGGCTCAAAATCTTTTTTTAGTAATTTTTATAACGTTTTTCCTTCCTCCGAACCAATACGAAACTGAAGCCAACAGTGGTTAGTAAGACGAACCACAACTATTACCTGACAACTTGTTGATGCCATTATTTAAATATGGATGAGATGAGACAGAAAAGTATAACTATTGTAGAGTGAGTAGTAGTATTGTGATAATGGATGAAGAGATTTAGTTGCTTGTAGTTGTGGTTTAATATTTGAGATATGAGCAGAAGAAGGAAGAAAAATAGTAGTTGAAGATATTAATTATAAAAAATTGAAAAGGTTAGTGGAGTGTGAGTGATATCGATGGGTAAAATGATTAAATGGGTTGGAGGTTGATAGAAGTTGTGGTTGGGGATTAATTGTGGTTCTTGGGTGGAGCATTAAAAACGGGCGTTTTCACAATACAACCTCACCAAATCATTAGAAATAATCCCTAAGTTCTTTGAGAAGATGATGAATCCAAATCATTTCTGAAGTAATGTCTGCCATGGCTCTATATTCTAATTAAATACTTGATCTAGATACCGTATGTTGTTTGAGCTCTTCCAAAATACTAGATTTCTCCTATGAATACAAAATATCTAGTCGTATATCATCTTGAAATGGGGCAACTTGCCCAATCAACATCTGAAAACCTTGGTATCGCCCATCTTCTTTCCTTTATCTTTAAAGACACCTATAATACAATGGCCTTATCAGAATACAGAATCCCTAGACCTAGTGTAGTCTTGAGATATCTTAGATTATGAAGAGCACCATGCTAGTGCCCGGTGTACGGGGTGGCCTTGAATAGACTTAGAACACTAACGGAAAAAGAGATGTCTAGACGACTAAATATTAGATAGTTGAATTACTAATAATAACTATTATTATAAATATTATAACAAATTCCCTTTTTGTTATTATTTCACAAATAATAATCCACCTATTAAATTAAAATCAAAAATAATTATTAAATAATTATTTCCGCATAACCATAAACTAAAATGTTTAACAATTAATCCGTTTAATCTTTATTTCGTTTACCAACATGTAACTCATCAAATCGTACCGAGTTGGTTAATGTTGACTTTGACTTTAACTAACGGTTAGACATCCTAAATCCAACATAAGTGCATTCTGTTTATCATGTAAGCAACAGTAAGCATGGCGTCACCCCAGAAACGATGAGGAACATAAGAATGCAACATGATTGTACGAGCAACATTCAACAAATAGTGATTTTTGCATTCAACAATGTCATACCGTTAGGGTGTATATACACATGAAGACTCGTGAACGATGCCATGTGTTTTCAAATATCTAGAAAACTCAGCAAATAAATACTTCTTTGCATTATCATTGCGTAAGGTTTTGATAGACGTGTCAAACTAATTTGGTACATATGAATCAAACTCACAAAAAATGAAAATAAGTTCAATATGAGATTTAAGTAAACCCAAGTAGCATGAGAATAATAGTTGATAAAAGTGGTAAAATATTGAAAACCCAAGTGAGTTTTAACAGGACAAGGACCCCAGATATTAGAACGCACAAGTTCAAATAAAGTATTCATGCGACTTGACACTTTTGGTGGATATGGACATCTAGTATGTTTACCTACTTGACATGACTCGCAAAGAAAAGGGTCAGGAACATGAAAGTCCGTTCTTATTTTCCTCATAGTTGCTACAAAAGGATGGCCTAACTGACAGTAAGCCTCCTGATGTTGGCATCACATATGTATGTCATAGGGCGCGAGAATAAGGACATATGGTATAGACCTCCTGGATCAAAACCAGTATGAATCACCAACTTTGGGCCTAGTTCCTAAAAAACGTAATGAGTAGGATAAATTTTACATAACAATTATTTTGCTTAGTGAGTTGACTTAGTGAGCGTAAGCTGTTAGGAAACTTGGGAACAAATAGGACTGAGGAATGTTCAAGTTACGTGAATGCATGATAGATCCAATGTCACATACAGGGGTGAAGGACCAGTCAGCAAGTTGAACCGGTGAGTGAGAAACATCACTTAGGCTAGAAAAAATCCCTTGATTCCTGGTAATATGGTGTATAGCTCCAGAATCAATCACCCGTTATTAGACAACGTATTTGGGTATGTGTGTTGGTTTGAGGACTAGGCAACTAAGGGGAAAGAAACTTTTGAATCAAATCATACTGCATCCTTGGTGACTATGTAAGTAGAAGTAGCAGTACTCGGAATCTCTCCCATTTGTCATTGCAAATTAGACTATGTAGAATGTCTAAAACACAAGTCTGGACAGATGAATTAATAGAAACTAGAACGATATATGATGGAAATCTACACACGAACAAAGGCAATACAAGACAGAAAACATGCAAGTGGTTTGAAACAGTAAACAAGTGGTTATTTTTATGGTTGATTACAAAATTCTTCCAAATTCAGATACAGTTTTTGTCAATACTTGAAGTAAAAACATAGTTGAGGTAGCAATAGGCGTTTAGAAACATGAAACAGAAAGTTTATGGTCACAGGGAAATTGCGGTGGGTTCTGGTGTGATTCCGATCTCAAAAAACAGTAGCAGATTCTGAGATCTCCGACTAGAACACTAGTATAGGACTTGGATACAAATACCGGCGGTGGTAGATGGCAATGTCGACGTCAGTGGTGGAACAAACAAGTTTGGGAATTTCACCAGGGACACAGGCGGTGAGATCCCACTCGCTGGAGAAGTACCTGGTTGGTGATGAATCTTTCAGGGTTTGCTAATCGCAACATTTCAAGAATGATGGTGGTGGTTGTGAGGTGTAAAGATGTTTAAAGAAAGGTTTTTGAGCCTGAACAGGAACAAAGCAGGATCCATGAAAACAGGAACAAGTGAACAAAACAGATCCTGGTACTGGGAACAACGGTGTCTATGGCTGTATCGAAAGCCTTAGCTCTAATACCATGTAATTCGGTATGTATTATCTAACCAACGTTTGTATACTATTATGTAAGGACCCCTAGGGCTATTTATAGAGGAAGAACCTAAGAAATGGGCGCTAACTAAACCTAAACTACTACATATTTACATTTAACAACCCCTTGCAAAACAATTCAAGTGAAAGGCAAGGGACATTCTAAACAAGAAGATTATGATAACCTCTAAGTGTTTCAAAAAGGGTGACACTAACTGGTATTTTTGAAAATGGTATATATTTATGTTTTGTGAAAGAAAACTATGATAAAGTGCAAGTTTTCTTGTTTGGTTAGCTAAATTGAACAAGGAAAATGGCTGGTTTACTAAAAGAGAGGATCAAGTGAGTTAAGCTCCTGAACATCCACATCACCAACTGAACAATTTCATAATTAAAAATTAAGCCGATATGTGCATAGAACTCATTTTAACAAGCATTGTGTTGTGTGATCCAAGAGATACTGTAATCACTAGTTACATAATCACTACACTATCTCACTACTCTTAGTCCAGAAAAACAAAATCCCTATCTTCATCTGCCAACATCTTGTTGGTGTTTTCTGTAAACTACAAGAATCAAGAGACCAACATGTCATGTGATACCGCGGGTCAACATATTCACAGGGCCGCATGCATGCGTGTTGAACACTCTAATTACTAGATCTTGAGTCACTAGCAATAACAAGATGATCTCCGTCTCTAATTACCTGTATATCTTCAATAAGAGCCCCCCCTATGGTTAAAACTTTTCTTGGAGAAATGGAAAACTTTTGAGCACCGATATCTAGTAGCTCTTGTAGGGATCCAGGAAGTCGTATAAGTTTCCCATCTTCATCGTTTACCTCTGGACAACTAATCGTTACTCTAGAAATTTGATGCATTCGTTCAACTGTGCTAAACATAGGTATCGGTGATGGCATAAAACCCAGTTCACCTGGAAAATGAAAGGAAATGTCAGCCTGTTAGTATGAAAGTGACTCGATTCAGGTAGTATTTGTTTGTTTCAAGTCACAAATGCTTACAGTCATCTCATATCCTAGTTTGAAAGGAACTATGTTAGCTTTTAATAATAAGATTTGAAAACACACTCACTAGATCTGATGTCTGTTTAAAAATGCGCACCTGCAGTTTTTTTCCTACTGGCAGATGACACGATCCCAAAAACTGAATTGCTGAAGTCATCAGGCCGTCTCCTGACATCTTGCACGCCCACTGATGAAGTCCTTGGAGTTTCAGTGGGCATATGACGCATCCGAGGCTCACTTTGGTATTTCTTAATGTATGTCGCACCATCAAGCTTTACCTTGATGCCACTGGGTTTATCTTTTGGGGCGGGCATATTCTGAAACAGTTCTAGAATATCTTCATGTGCCTGATGATCTGCCAAATCCCGTGGGCTCCACCCATGCACATCTGGAATATCAATGTTGGCTCCATTATTAATTAGAAACTCTACAATTCTCGTTTTCTCTTCAGAGATGGCCTTGTGCAGTGCTGTAGTTCCTAAACTGTTCCGTACGGTAACATCCCCACCATGTTTTATTATGTCTTTAAGCATATCTATGCTGTTCTGCTCAACAGCATAAGAAGCAAACTCCCCCACATCCCCTGAAGTCAAAGTAGCACCATTGTCCGCAAGCAGTTTAATGACAGCTTCATTTCGTCCAATGATTGCACTCCAAAGTGGAACGTTTCCTTCACAATCTACAATAACACCATAATAATAACATTTCCTTCTGAAATTACAACATTTTATGTACAGTTTAAGATGACTATTAAACGAAATATCTTCAACTGTTTTCAACAATGACAAAATAAGGGAATCCGGTGACTTGAAACCATAATATGCTAGGTGTGTTTGGTTGTGTTTTTAAAAGTAATCATGTGATTTTTAATGATCAGTATAACATAATAGGTTGCAACAAATAAGCTCAATGACATTTAGGTGTTTTTTGTTTTTTCTGCAGCAAAATGTTTACAGTCTACGAACCACATCTGCAGATATCTGCAGGAGAAGAGGTGGACCAATCATCTGCAGTCTGCAAGAAGAAGACTTTGTTTTTTAACATCCGCAGACTGTTAAAATATTTTGTAATTAAAATAAACCTATTTTTTAAACTTTAAAAAGTACTTCAACATTAAAATTTAAATAAAAGTATACAACAATACAATAATATTCATAAAACCATAAAAATATATTTTATTTAAATCATTTATTCCACATTTTTAGTAGATAATCACTTGTTTAGATGCTCAGAAATTATCTGACAAAAAACAAAACACCTGTGATAGTCGATAGAAAGGAGATGGCTATTGTGAAATGGGAGTAAAAGTTCCAAATTTCGTTATATAACAGGCTATTTGATGATTTTATCATACCCAGTGAATATTATTTGACCCATAAATAATCGTTTCTAAAAGAAAATCCAAACATCCTTATTCCTTTAATGATGACCACCGACTAATTAATCTAAATGGAAAAGAAAATTACCAAAAAGGCAGAGTAGCTTATGGGCATCTATCGAGGAACAAGTCAAAATGAGTAAGGGCCAAATGGTGTAAGCTAGGTTCCAAACACCTTTTTCCCTTCTCCCTATTTCCTTTTCATAGTTCTATGCTATTGTCAAAACACAAATTGAGGTAAAAGAATTGAATATGTTAAAAAAAGGTACAAAACAAGTATTTTAGTTGAAGTGAAGGGAATCAAATTCTGATCCCTGGTTAACTTTATACGCAGCAACAATGGATAGGTTGGGTAAGGGTCAAAACAGGATATGCCTGACCCAACATTGACTTATTGACCCATAGGAATATAATGCATCTAGGGTGACCCTTTTTCTCATAGATTGGTTAAAACTGACACCTCTAGTAGAAATTTCCATTTTAAAGCAATCGTTACTTTTGGCACAGTTAAGTATAAATCTAATTACAAAATACCTCTTTTATTCGGATCTGCTCCATAATCTAAGAGTAAAAGCACACATTCTAAACTTCCACCGGCTGCTGCAAGATTCTGGAAACGTAAACTGAAAATAGTTTAACATAATTCTCATGCAATTGCGCAAACATTAAACAAAGAAAGAAGCACAAACATACAACATTACAACTGCAAGAGTGAAATAGCTTAAAGGGATAGTTTAAGTGGAGGCCACCAAAATATAGAAACTACTATTGGATTAAAAAACATATTGGACAACTAAAATGCTCTTACAACTCCACAAAAGACAAAAATACCCTTAATGAGGTGTCAACTTGTTACAAAAGGTAACCACTTTGGGTATGCATTTGCTTTATTTACAAGGCCAGAATCAGAATAAATGAATTCAAAAACATACTTAGGGGCCCCTATAAACTAGCTATAATATAAAAGTTGCTTTAATCTATCAAGTTAAATATTTGGGTAGCCTCAGCATACATTAACCCTTATTAAAACCATATAAGCTTTTAAGTCATGTTTGACTCAGAAAAATTGGACCAAGGGTTTTTGGACCAACCCAACCTCCCTTTTGACCTATAACCCAAGCCAGCCCACGTGACCCGATGCAAAATCCACTTCCCCTTGGGTTCTGAAGGGAAAAAAAGGAGAAACTGCATACCAAAACTGTCCGTCCATTACTGTCCATCTCATTTGCATCAAGGCCACCTCGTCTAAGCAATTTATGAAGCAATACATCATCACCTCTTGATACTGCAAAACATAAACTCAAAGGCACATCCATCCTTCCTTGAGACAACATATTCTCTGTATCCACCAATACTGCTTCCATTATAGGGTCTGTTTTTTCTTTCAAATGCTGCATCATATATGAACAACATTAATCAAGCACAATAGGTTGAAATAAAGAATCAAAGTGACATGTTTCAATCAAAGTTGCTCAAAAATTAATCTGCATATTTGATCTTTCCTTATCTTTTAGGACCGTGTCGCTACTAGCCAGTCCAGGATTTCAACCAAAATAATATATTCGGTGCAATACAATACCTGAAGAAGATTGCTGATGATTATCGTGCCATCTGCGACATTTGACTGGATAATGTTCCGAAATTGAGTGCGGTTTAATCTTAGCAGCTGGCTCAATCGTCTTGTACGAACAGTGAATACTTGTGGCCTATAACATAGCACACCTATTTCACCACATACATCACCAGTCTTTAACTCTCTAACAACCTACAATCATGCACATCAACCTGTAAAATTAATGCACACCTTTCTGTAGATATATAAAATAAAAAAACTGTTTTAGCTCCTGATACACACAAAGGATATATGTCATAGGTAAAGTACCTGTTCAATTCCACTCCTTCGTGAAATTAACTCCTGTGTTAAATATCCAATTAGACATCTTTTTAAATCGTCATTACGTCAAATAACAACAAGATTAGTTAGCGTTAACTCTTGTTTATTTTGGAAGGTGATTTGTACACACCACAAATTACTGCACACCACATGATACAACATACACACAACAATGCATGTGATATGTGAAGTGATTAGAGTGGTGTATAAATCACCTCCCATTTACTTTACCTAGGGAGTACACATATTTATAAAAACTAGTTGTTCCTTCACAGATTAAATGTTTTTAAGGAGAAGAAGAGGTTTATATTACCACAGCACCAGACACCAAAATGTAGAAGTCCGTGGGAGCTTCATTTTGCAAGATCACATCTTCTTTGGGTGGAAAATACTCAGCCCTCATCTCTGAAACCTACAAACATGGAATCAAAAAAAGATAATTTAACCAAATAAAGTCATATAATTACGGGAGAAGCTAGTGCTATTCCTTACCAATTGAAAGAGTGTGTCGTTTGACACACCATTAAACAAGTATACTTGATCAACAATGCCATAGAAGAGAAAATTTGAAATACTTGATTGAATGGCTTTTGGTAGCAAATCAATGATCTCTTGCTGCTGCAACCATTCTGAGTCAGCTCGGTACTTCAAGCATAAGTGAGAAAGCATTTGATCTTGTAGGCGAGGAGGAAGATGGTTCCTTTGTGCAAACCCTGATGCAGCTTGAATCGTCTCTCTCTACAATATTCAAATATTTATGTTCAAATACAACTCAATGAGGGATTCATCATATAAGTAAATGAACCAACTGCCAAAAGAAATAAGCTCCCATGATCAGTTTCAAGTTAGAGATGGCAAAATGACCATGTGTAATAGAGTAATTTGTTAGTATCGCTAGAAACAGGAGGGGATGACTTAAAACAACTTCTAAAAACTAAAAGAACGGTTTGATTAAATATGGCAACAAAAAGTGTGCTTTGATTTTTGAATAAACAAAAATAACAATTCATATTTATACAATATTTTGACTATCTAACCCGTTACAGATAAAACATAACTTAAATCAATCAACCTATTCATAAGTAAAGGGTCAAAATTGCCACCTTAGTTATATGTGAGGAAAAATGATTAACTTACAAACTTCCTTGTTCGACCAGTCCTTTCAACAATTAAAGTGGTCATATTTCCAATGAAATATGCACTCAAACCCATGTTGAAGAGCATGAAGCAGGAACAAAATATCATTTCCTTCCAATTGACAGCATGTATATCACCATAGCCAGTAGTAGTCATTGTTGTAGTAGTCCAATAAACTGCTCTTACATAAAGTGTTGCTAGATTTTCTTTTTCTCCATCTGTAGAGGAAAGTCCCAACCATGTACGTGACTTATCCGTGTAACGGTGGGCAATAAGATACAAAATGCAAGCAGATAAGTGAACGGTAAACAGTGAAACCTACAATCACATCAAAACCATCATCGCCCATGTTTAATTCAATACATTCCTTACAAACAAAAGGATTAGAGGTGGTCATTTCTACCCATTTACTTATGAAAACTTAGATTTCAGTTACTTTCAACATTTCAAACAACCAAAATAATAACAAAAAACTAGCTTAAAAGGTAATAGGTCAAATGGTCAACAACTCATGATTGAGTTACTTTTATATCCAACATTTCTACCTGCAACCAACAAAAAAACTAATTTTTTTCTATTTATCTAACTGACCGCACCCCACCCTTTTTCCACCTCTAAACATAATACATGCATATACTTACAGAAATAAGCTTTGCCAATCGAACCCAGAAATAGTTGTAGTTACGATCTTTCTCCAATCTGTTGAAATTAAGCATGGAACATCACTGACACTAATATGACTGTATAAGTAACAGATAAGTGGCATTTTCTGCGCATTAACAAGTCAAAAAGATTCACGTCACTTGTTATTTGACCAATTAAATTGTTTGTCACTTTGTCCTCTGTGCACAAAGAGACCCTGAAGTTCTTTTAATTTTAGGCATGTCAACTACAAAGACATCAAAGAAGGACACCAAGTCCCTCCCCCCTAGAGTCACCGCACCATGCCTCATCCCCACACGAAGCATTGCCGCTGCCTGTGTATTCTATTCAAAGATGAAGTTTCCACGTTTTTACAATCAAACAAATATAAATCAGAGTCATTTGATAATGTTGGTGCAACTGATAGCTTGTCTTCGTCTTCACGTGCAAGTATCCAATGTAGTATAGTTGGGTGGGCTTCATAGGCATTTTCCCATATTATGATAAGGTAACAAAATTGGCACTTGCTTATATTGATAGAAACAGTCATGAAGACCACATAATGTAACTAGTAAAAGTAGAAGACAAAGATTCGCCAGAGAAAAAGTTTACCTGGCGAACATATCACCAACTCTTCGAAGACGCCAAAGTCGAAGCATATTGAAGTAGCCATAGGGTTGGAGGGAATCGGACAACATTCTGCGACCAATTTCAGAAGGAATTGTGGAAATGACGTCAAACACAAACCATGTTCTGAGATATCTCCAAGCAATGAGGCGACGATCATCGATAAGCAGGTAACTAATCTTATCAAGGTAGGCAACAAAGAAGGTTAAAACAATGTCGATGGCAAAGAATCCATTGACGACATTGTCGGTAATAGCGAGAGGACGATCGGGCGAGTCCAGAAAGCCGAACTCAAAGGGAGAAACCCAGGCTGTGTAGAACACAAGCACCACCAGATAACCCTGCCAGATTCTGCAAACACAATTAACCTGATCATGTAGGAACGTACGTACATAGATAGGTAGGTAGGTATGTACGTATATGTGTATATGTGCATATGTGTAATATGTATGTACGTATACCTGTATCGGCGGTGTAAGGGGTTGATGGTGAAGGGACGAAGCTTGACATGGCGAGTGGATTGAGCGCCGAGGGAGGGGAGGATGCCGCTGCGGATGCTGTGGACGGAGGAGAGGCGTTCGTCTCTGGAAATGGCGTCGAATTCAGTCGAATCATCCCCCATCCCACCGCCACCGCCTCCTCCTCCCAATCTTCCACCACCCACCCATGATCCTTTCAGCAAGGTCATCCTTCTTCTTCTTCGTCTTCTATTGCAGCATTCAAAACCCTACAACGAAAGAAACAAAGAAAGAAAGAAAAAAAAAGCTTTAATTTGGTTTTGTTTGGCTTACATATCCGTTCTTCAGGTCATCAGCCATCTCTCTCGCATCATTTTTCTCCCTCCCCTTTCAAATCAACCACCAAACTTCACTTCACTTCCTCTTCTTTTCTACGCTTACCATTTTCAACCCTCAACTTCTGCTCATTTTATCTTAATTCTTTTATTTTCAATATAATACTAAAACTATACCCTTTTTTATGTTCCTCTGGTCCAGGGCTTAGGCTATTTTGTGATAGTAAACGCTTTAAGATTTGTTCAGATGATTTTTTGGCTTCACAACTTGGCTTGAAAATACTAGAAGGTTACCTTACCAAAGGCGGACCCTTGAATGGGAATCCCTGACTATAAAAAAGGATGTCCCTCAAAGCTCTGGTAACCAATTCATACTCTACTATCTCATTCTATGAACTCTTTATTCTTCTTACTTTCATACTTATCACCTCCTAGAGAATCAAATCCCTTATTCTCATGTCGCAGGTCTCCTATGGCAAGGCTAACGATGTTGTATTTCTTAGCAGGTATCATAAAAGCTTGAAGTTATGGAACATCCTCTACCACATACCAGTCATTATCCTTGTTGTAACAACATGTGACGCCACCATAGGGTTGTGTTGCTTAGTACGGTTATTTTGGTAGTTTAACTCCTATTCCTAAGTCTCCGTCTCAAGAGGCTGGAGATGACCTTCCTCGTTATGCTAACTTATCTCTAAATACCGCTCAACCTGCTTCTAATCATATGTAAGTAAAGGGAACAAGTTATGGTTCCCAAATATAGACGTACCTTAGGTCGAACATTCTCTACAAGACTTCCAAAAGTTCAAAACACCTTCTCCAACAGCTCGAACCATCTCAAAATTATATGCCCACAATATAAAAGGTTACCATTTAATCCTATTAAAAGTTACCGGCTTAACCCAAAAGAATATCAATGTTTTGTGACATGTTTTCAAGCTTAGCTTACAAGTTAGATATCAGTTGAGCCTTTGCTAAGCCTACAATCGATGGTAAAGGCACAACCTACTACACCTCTCGGTCAATAGCTACGACTGACGTCAAGAAAGTCAGCGTTGACTTAGCCTGTATTATTTAGTGACTTATCAACTAAATGAGTTTGGAGGCTGATACGTAATACATGCTAGCTACGTGCTAACTTAGTCTACATCTTACCACATGTCATACCCAAAAAGCAGTGTAAGGCCCTGATCCTAGAAAACCTCACAGTTGGTCATTCACAGCAAGAACATAGATTTAAAACATTCATTTAGTTAAACATTACGGCAGAAAAGTATATTAAGCTTCAATCCATTACGACATAATTAAAATAAAATATTAACATGGTTTATAAAACATCAAATAGTCTTTAAAAGTCTTCTTAATAATCTTTTTAATCAGGGATGCCAGCCTTTAGATGCCAAGTAACTTCTAGAATCCATGCCCACATTCACTCAAGTCCAACAGCTCACCTGTCAACCAATATGCATACAAAAGTCAACTTCGCTGAGTGAATTCTAGGTTTACTTAGTTAAATAACTTTTTAGTAAGATATATTAGCTTTATCATTCGAGAGTAATCATCACCTAACAGAACTTTAGTATACACAGAGTATCGCTTTATCAATGTTTTGTCATTAAGACTTTCTCTTAATTATTAACTATTATTCTTCTTTACTCATCAATTCCCAGTTACTATCGGTGCCTATGATAAACACAGGACTTTACCAACATGCCAATCCAGGCCTTACTGTCATACCCAAACAGGCTGTTATTGTCATGCCAATGTATGCCTTACTGACCTTCCTATTTAAGCCTTTACTTTTCTGACATGCCAATCCAGGCTTACTGTCATGAGGGCATAACAAATGCAACCCTCCTCTTCATTTGCTTATAAGGCTTTACTTTACAAAGGTACACGTTATGGGCCCAATAACATTTCTTTAAGTTTCACTTACATCTTTAGTTATACATATACTTATACATGATAAGAAATAAACTCTTAGTCTATACATTCATATTTCATCAACAATGAAAAATAAACCATATAACCGACCATCCGCGAGACGGCGGGGGTTCAAGGGCGGCAGCCCCTTATAGCGGGGTTCTAGGGGCAGCAACCCCTAGTGGGGTCCAAGGGGCAACCAGCCAGGTCAGCGTGAAATTTTTTTATTTAAATGACTTTATATGACATATTTTGTTATAGGAAAATTTATTTTCTTGTTAAAACCTCTTGAAATCTTTACCTTGAAAATCTTAGGTTTACTATGCATAATAGCCCCAAAAACATGGAAAAAGTTGTAAATAAAGGGATCTAGAACTCACCTGGTTACCTAGCCTATGATCAGGTCAAACGGTCTGCATATAAGTTAACACACAAATGGGTCATTCATTACACAGTTTCGCCAGCAAATTCACTGGTAGTTTCGCTGGCAGTTTCGCATGGCAGTTTTGCTGCCAGTTTCGCATGACAATTTTGCTGCCAGTTTCGCACTGCAGTTTCGCTGCTAGTTGCGCCCAACTTTCGTTGGAATTTCCTAGGTTCGCAAGATCTACTGGTCAACCTAAGCACCGGAGAAGTTACCAGTGGCTGCAACTTTTCTTAGTTTTGCTGGGAGAAGCACTAGTTTTGCTGATCGAGCTCACAGTTTCACTGATCGAGCTCACAGTTTCGCTGATCGAGCTCACAGTTTCGCTGATCGAGCTCACAGTTTCGCTGGACGTATAAAAATGACGAACCAGATTGTTTTTAACCAAAAATCCTAACTTTTTACGTCCAAAACCTTGGCTTTTCATCCATGAAACTATATCTAAGCATTTAACATGATTTCATATGTAAAAATGTGACCTTTATGTGATTCTTGTAACTTCTCCAACCCAAAACCCTAGTTTCCAGATCTGTTCTAAAAAGGATGTTTGGGGACGATTCTTACCTGAAATCCTTGTTACTTCTTCGTTGTTTGATGCCCCAATACTCATATCTTCAACCCTTAATCCACCAAGCTTCTAACCTTTTATCTTTCCTCACTTTCTCTCCATACTCTCTCTCTCTTTAGAATCCTTGTTGCTTGGGTCGCAAGTGTGGGTGGTTGGGCCTGATTAGGGTTATTTAAGAGTGGTAATGGGCTCTTAAGCCCATCTATCACTTAATCCATGGATCTAATTAGGTCCATAATCCACACACACACACACACA
>BJCO01363687.1:0-13499 GCA_018326465.1 Flaveria floridana
CCAAGTGCAGGGTTGATTGTGATACCCCACAATGACTGATACTAAAAACGATGTTATTAAAATCGAATGAGATTTTTATAAACTATCACACCAGATTCTAAAACCTTTACTGTGGACTTTTGTAGTTCCTTTTATTTGTTTTGAAACTTTAAGCACTTAAATTCACCAACTTTTTAGTTGACACTCTTTTCTTTTGAGCATGTTTCAGGTAACCTGTGAAGACTCTTAGCTTATGGATGACTTAGACTCAACCCCGAGACCATGGCATTGCTTGTGTGTGACCAAATTTAGGACTTGAATAATTTTGATACAATGATTATTTAACTGGTGTTGAAACATGTAAACATTTGGGGCTGGATATGTTTCCAGCCCATTGTCTTTTAATACTTTAAATGCCATGTGATGTTCTCTCCCTTTGAGCTCGTATATTGGTTTGTTTCCGCTGTCATGTATGTTGTTGCTAATCTATGACGTCCCACCCTACTTGGGCCCGGGGGTGTGACAGAAACTGAGAGAAGGGCTAAACACAGACATCAGTCTTTTACTGAGCCCTCGAGTAGGGAGGTAAGAGCAGGGTTTGATAAGGACGTGATAAGAAGCCTCAACTCATTTCTTGCTAATGAGTTGAACATGATCAAGACAAAACTTACTAACCAAGAACTTAGGGAAAAACAAAAGGATGAGATGATTGAAGGCATGACAAAGATGATGATGGATCAACAAAGATTGATCAAAAGACTGTTGACTGGGGTGAATGAACTCAACAAAGCTGTCGGCCTGCCCAATCAGCTAACTCAACCTGAGTTAGATGATATGACTGAAACCTCTAAGTACCCATTTCTAAATGTGGGTACATCTTCTCGGGCAGGAGAGGGCATGTCTGGTGCTGCAACTAAGGAGACAGGGGGTTCTGGAGTGAGACAGGAAGATGAGAAAGAGAATATGGATCAGGTGTTTAAAGCTAGTTTTGTTGACATAGGGATGAAAATTGATGATCTTGGAGGAGAAGAATTGTTCCTAGAACATACTGAAGGTGTTGAGAAGATTGTTGAGAAAGGATTGGTTGATGAGGAGGAGGATGATGAATAGCTAGTGGATTATGACTCTAAGCCCGAGTATTGTGAAGTGGCTAAAAGACCACTAACCTATGTAGTCAAGAAAGGAGATGATGAGAATGATGTATTTTAGATGGACCAGAAGGAATGGTTCGTGAGAGAGAAAGAGCCTGAAGAGTTAGCTCCCCTATCCAAAACATGGAAGGGTTGAGCAAGAAAGAGGCTGATAAGAGAATCATAAGTTGGAAGTATAACCCCGGCCTAAAGATGTTTATGATAAAGAGGAGAGGGGGAAGCATTACATACATGCATAAGAGTAACGCGTTCAAGACCTTGCCAAAATAGGACTTGTGAAGGTTGGTGGTGCTGCCATACTGGATGCTGATCTCAGTGAGAGGGCCATGTTGTTGGAGAAAGAGATCAAGAACGGAGTGAATTATAATTTTGAATCGTTCGGATTCATGAAGGCTGAACGGAGAAGGTCAAAAAAGGATAAAGGCTGGGAGACAGGTAAGGGAAAGATAGTGCTGAGGGTGAAACCCCCAAAACCTATGAACAGGGTTAGATTGTCGGATCCCCTCCCCTAAAGACTACAAAGTTTTGAGAAATGGTTCTATGATAACAACACGGGGAAGGCTGCGATCAGGGTGAAGAATGGTATTGAGTATAGATTGTTTGATCCTATGGAGTTATTCACCTTTTGTGATAAGGACCTGCTGGTACTTTGTGAGAATCACATCAAAGCAAGAGCAGGGGAGGAGACCAGAAAAGAATCTAGTTGGTTTATGAACGTGGCAAACAAGGTGAGAGGTGTGAGAGTTGAGCTAAAGGAGTTGGCAGAGAAGGTGAGAGAACAAGATAAGCTGAACATGGATGTCCGGGAGTTAACAAAACAACTTGAGTAAACTAGTGCTCGTTCCGAGGGAGGTAATGCTACAGGAGCTGATGAAGATATATCAAAGGTAGCGGGGGAGGCTGAAGCTGATCAAGGAGAATCTGTGACTAAAGCCCCCGAGGAAGATGCTGCAGGAACTGCAAAAGAATAATCAAAGGCTGCCGTAGAGACTCAAGCCGATCAGACAAATCAAGACCAATGAAGAAGGTGAGATCCAACCTAGGGGGAGTATTGAAGATCATGTATAGGTTAGACTCACCTTAGATTAGATTATGTTTATATTCCTTGTAATAGGTTTAATGTTAGTTTACTTTTCAATGTTCTTTATTTTGTTTAGTTTTGCTGCCCAGCGAAACTATGAGCGAAACTGCAGTTTCGCTCATAGTTAGCTGTTTAGTTTCACCCGGCGAAACTGTTGTCTCTGCCGAGTGAAACTATAGTTTTGGCTGCATTGTTTCGTTGACAGCGAAACTATCAGCGAAACTATGACTGCTATATATACTTTTGATCTTGCTCATTGTTGGGCACCCTTGCAAAACCCTAATCGAATATTATTGTTGCAAGAGACTATTGTAAGTTGTTCCTTTGATGAAATACATTTGAGCTTGTTTCTTTTGATTGTATTGAATCCTTATTGTTTGAATACATTGTGGTTGTTATCATTCTTGTTCATCTTTGTTGTTTGTCTAGTGTTTATGATATTGAACGAGTGAACACATCAATTGTACTACAATTCGATCAAATAGACCAACAATACATTTTTGGATGCCTATGTGATCAAATAGGAGTGCAAAAGGCTGACAAGATGTACATGTTCCTAAGATTTCTTCAGCTAATTATCAATGACTCCATGCCACAGATAAAGAGGCAATGTGATGTGTTTGTTCAAGCACACTTGGGATGAGCTGTGCTGACCAAGATCAGTGGAAGATATGAAGGGGAGGAGATGGAGATATTCCCTTATGTGATGGATGCTGATGCTGATATTCCTTAAGAATTAATATTTATAGAAGATCAAGAACAAGATGAAGAATCCCCTTCTCAAACTGAGCAAGATTCACATTCACCAACATAATCTCCTATAATTAATCAACTACCATCTCCCATACCTCATTAACAACCATCACCACCTGCTCAATAACCTTCACCAACTGAACAACAACCTTCAAAACATGAAAAACAACCATCACCAAAAACACATCACATACAATCCATCTCACCCAATCAATCCCAATCTTCAAATAATAATGTTGCTGCTGATCCCATTGTGTCAGCTGTTGTGCACACCCGTCCATCTACTTCCCAATGAAAATCATCCACGAACACTACTACACCAAAACCTCTCTCTCCTAACTAACCATTACCTCAACAAGAATAACCTCAAAGCCTAATCTCTCCTGTGGTTGAATCCAACCCCACTTCTAAAAGCAACTCTCCTATTGAAGCAATGAGCATAGAAGATGATATGATGAAGTACTAGGTGGGGCTACTGAAGAAGTCAATTTAGAGGCTAAAAATGAGAAAGGACAGGAGGTAGATTAGGTTGTACATCATGATGAGCCTGACTATGTAAGTTGAAATCAGTTTGATGATCTTATTGCTTATCATGAAGATGATATGAATGATGAAGAGATTGATAGCAAAATACAACAATCTGACAATGAAATCTGACAAAAGAAAGGAGAGACTGAGAGAGTTGAAGGAGGAGATGAAGGAGAAGGATGCTATTTTAACTCTGCATGAAGGATCTATCCGAAGATTGAGAGAGGATGCCCAGCTAAAGATGCCTTACTTGAATTAATAAGAGAGTTGAAAGAAGCTATGGAGAAAGAGAAAACAGAGAAGGAGAAGAGTGTGTTAGAAATGAACAAGGATAAAGTTAGCATTTCTAAACAAGCTGAACTCCTGACAGCTAAAGATGATGAGATTCAGGGGTTGAGAAAAAAATTAGTGAGCTTGAATCTGCCCAAACTTCTCAACTAGCAATACATGCTGCAATTGAACAATCATCATCAAAAGCTACTCAAGCTCAACAACAGGCCCCTGTCATCGTTTACAATAGAAAGACGAGGTACTTAGGGAAGATTGAGAAAGAGTCCATAGTGGTGGAAGACTTCCTGAAAAGAGCAAAAATAGTTTCACCTTAACACACCCTATCAGCTAAACTGTTAACATCAGAACCTATTGAACAAAGTGATAAAAGTGATGCTGAATAGGAGGATTTGACCAAAGAATAAACTTCTAAGAAATCCCAAGCAAAAAACATCTGATGTGCTGCTCACAACTCAAGACATACTTGAAGAGAGACATACTTGAAGGGAGACTCGAATCTACCATGTTCATTGAACTTATTAACAAAGGGTTTCCTTATGACTTGGTAGAAAGGATGAACTCAGATGTGATGAAGCAGGCCATCAAAGATTTCATAGTGGCTAGGCTGATGATTCCAGATTGCATCTATGATACGTTCATCAAATTCCAAGAAACTAAAAAACTTAAGAAAGAATTAGGTCATTATGATACCAAGAATCTAAATAGAAACAATATCATTTGCTGGCTGCAAAATCACAACCACAAGTTCTATGAGCTAAGAGAAAGATTTGTAAAAGAACTAAGACAAATGATAGAATATGTGATGAAGATTGTGCTGCAAACTGGAGCTAGGTTTAGAACTGAAGCTTCACATCCAAGCCATGCCCATGAAGTAACTCCTTCAGATCCCAAAATTAAAGATATGCACAAGGGCAAGGAGAAAATGATTAGAGAACCTAGGGCAGTGATTCCAGGCAAAGTATGGCCTCTTTGAACTATGGTGAGAGAGATCAATGAGAAAAAGTCAACACTATTCCAACTCTTTGTTCATATCACTACTCCCATGTCAGCTAAAAAGTACCAGATCATAGCTTGGAAATATGATGTTGAATGGGATAGTGCAATCATCAAAAGGGCATTTGGGGTGATTCAATATCTTCCCTTGATTGAATTAGCTATATCACTCCCAGATGTCGATATCAAACAACTCCAAAGCTTACAGATTACTAACTATCCAACTCATCTAAGGGGAAGAGATTTCTCAGGGATGATTGTAAAGTTATTATCAAGATTCAAGGATGATGTCCTTCAATAAGCTAAAAGAGAACATATGGGGCACATGAAAAGAAAAGAAAAGGAAAGAAGATCATAGTCAAGCTCCTCAATATCTTCAGAAAATGAGTTTTTGATACTGGTGGGCCATGCAAACAAAAGAAATGCATCCATCAAGAAATTTGAAGGAAACCAGTTCTTACACCCAATCACTCAATGGGGGTATGTTAAGAAAACAAAAGAGCTTATGCTAAAGAGAACTACAGATAAGAAGGAAGCTGCAAGTATGAGAATATTTGATCCATGAGAGATCAAACTCGTTCACCCAAGCTACATGCTTATCTGCATGATAAATTTTACCCAAAGCTCAACAATGAACATGCACAACATGACTTATGTCTATATGTGCATATGATTCAGGTTATATATAAGCTAAACGCCACATCAAGCAAAAGTAGAAAGTATGAGGCATGACAGCTTATGGGAACTAAAATCCCTTCTATTACTGAGCTAAGAATCTCTAAAGAAGATGAGCTAGAAGTTGTCAACAACAACAGTGTTGTTGCAACTTTGACCACTGAAGAAGACATTCTTGGAATCAAGTATGATACTCTGAATAAGATGAGAAGAATGGAGATCAAGTATAGGTACGACGATCAAAAGGATGTTGTATCATACTTTAACAAAAGGATGGTGTCAAGAGTTAAAGAACTACAAAGCCTGAGGCATTGATTAGAAGAAGCTAAACCTAAGTGGGGGTATTGTTAGGCCTAGAATTTTTATAGGTTTAGTTCTTGAATCAATCATTGTAATAACTCTTGTACATTGTCTATCATTATGTATGCAATATATGTGTATAGGTTAACCCATATATTCTGTTTTGCTTTATATGTATATTTACAGAAAAATCATTAGTCCTGGTCAATTTCAAGAAATTGACCAAGTGTTTGAAATATCTATGGATGAACAAAATGTTCCTCCGTAGATCCTCTAGAACAAATCAAGTACTCCGTGGAACTCCTGCGGAACCTTTACAACATCACCCTTCAAGTTGATGCAACTCCCAAGGCACTGACTTGCTGCGGATGAACGAGTGAAAAAACTATAAAAGACAAGTGTTCATGCAGAAGAGGACATCTCATGCGGAGGAACAAAGTTACTGCGAAAGAACAATAATTCCTACGGAAGATAAAGTCCCTGCGGAAGACCAAGTTGATGTACTTCATTAAGTAGATCAAGTCAATAGAAGTTAACTAAGTAAAAAGTCAACGTCTACGGATGAGTTCTACTTTAGTTAGAGAATGTCACATCAGAACATTCTCTGAGTAACCTCCTTACCCCGATAAGGAAGTTATTGTTTCCAAATCAGTAAAATTCTAAGCCCATAAATACGAGGCTTAAGTGCATAATTTAGAGAATCGATTGCTTACAACTACTACGCATGAAAATATCAATCAAACCCTAGCAGCCGTAATCGCCATCACAACAATACATACGCAGCAAAATAGCATTAGAACCCTAGCATTAGCAGTGTCATTGATCGTTTGATTATTGTAATCATTATTAAAATATTATTGAAAAATGTTTAATGTCTTTGTGTTTGTTCATGCATTGATTATTCAACTATTCTTCGTTAGTTTGAAGTTTGTTCTTCAACTAGTTTTTTGTTCATCATTACATAATAAATTAATCAAACAACAATCAATGATCGTTGTTTTGTCATTAACTAAGCTGATAATTCCCGGACGATCCTTGGATTCACAATGTGCTAGCATTAACCTTACGCCTTATGCGGTTTTTGAAAAACTAAAATTAAGTGAACCTAGACCTACCTGTACATCCAGTTAACTAAGCGTTAGGTTAAATATCAGAGGGGCATCTTTGAAAATCTCTTAGTTAAAATCGTCAAATTCATATTTCCCGTTGATTTTGTGATCCTTGACATGGATGAGGATAAGAATGTTTCTCTGATCCTGGGTTGACCTTTCTTTGCAACTGCTCAACCCCTTATCGGTATTTGCATTGGCAAACTCATGCTTCGAATGGATGAGGAGGAAGTGACATTTGACATAGGACAATCCATGAAACATCCTGAACATGATGATGATTCACTCTATTATATTGATGTCTACGATTCAATTATAAGTTGTCATTTGAAGAACATTCATCAAATTGATGCGTGCAACACTCAACTAAAAGAAGTCCAGACCACTTAACCCATCTGTGAGAATCAACTCATTCCAGAACTAGAAGTTGATGAAACAACATCTTATCAAGAAGCATTTGAGATTATCAAACAACTAGAATCCAAAGCCAATCCTTCTATCGAAGACCCTCAGGCTGTAGAACTCAAAGAACTTCCACCTCATCTTGAATACGCCTTTCTTGAAACCACATCTCAACTTCCTATCATAATCTCATCCGTTCAATTAATTAATGATAAGAACAAATTGCTCAATTTGCTTAAGGCATATAAACGAGCAATTGCATGGAACATCATGGACATCAAGGGAATCAATCTATCCTTTTGCACTCATAAAATACAATGGAGGAAAACTTCAAATCCATCATTCAACCTCAAAGATGATTAAATTCTAGCATGCAAGTGGTGGCAAAGAAAGAAGTAATGAAACTGCTAGATGCCGGTTTGATTTACCCTATTTCTTATTCACCTTGGGCTAGTCTCGTCCAAGTTGTTCGAAAGAAAGGAGGAATGACTATTGTAACTAAAAAGAAGAATAAGCTTATTCCAACTCATACAGTTATAGGATGCAGAGTTTGCATCGACTATCACAAACTAAATGACGCCACAAGGAAAGATCACTTCCCTCTGCCTTTCATTAACCAAATGCTTGAGAGTATGTTCTATTGTTTCCTCGATGGTTTCTTAGGATATTTCCAATTCCTATTGCTCCTAAAGGTCAAGAGAAAACGACATTCACCTTATATGGCACTTTTGCTTATCGGAGAATGCCTTTTGCATTGTGTAATGCCCATGCTACATTTCAAAGAAGCATGGTAGTAATCTTTCATGACATGATCAAGCACTCAATGGAAGTTTTCATGGATGACTTTTCCATCTTGGAAACTCATTTGAACAATGTCTTGAAAATTTGGAAAAGATGCTGGTTAGATGTGAAGACTCTAACCTTGTTTTGAATTAGGAAAAGTGCTACTTCATAGTTACTAAAGAAATAGTGTTAGGACATAAGATCTCTCGAGTAGGGCTTAAGGTCGATAAAGCAAAAGTCGACACTATATCCAAACTTCCACATCCCACAATCATGAAAGAAATCAGAAGCTTCCTAGGTCATGCAGGATTCTACCCTCGTTTCATCAAAGATTTCTCAAAAATCGCATGACCAATGACTCAACTTCTTGAAAAATACGCACAATTCTTATTTTCCAACGAATACATTAGTGCATTCGATTTGCTAAAAGAAGTACTTGTCACGGCTCCAATCATGGTTTCCCCTGATTGGACGCTACCATTTGAACTCATGTACGATGCAACCGATTTCATGGTAGGAAATGTGTTAGGACAAATAAAAGACAAGCAATTCCACCCAAGTCACTCTGGGAGCAAAACCGTAAATGACGCACAAGAAAACTACACCACCACCAAGAAAGAGCTTCTTGCTGTAGTTTTCGCATTTGACAAATTCCGCTCATACATGATCCTTTCAAAAAAATCGTTTACAACGATCATGCAGCCCTTCGTTATCTGTTCAACAAACAAGATGTAAAGACAAGATTGATTCGGTGGATACTTCTGCGTCAAGAATTTGACATTGAAATTCACGACAAGAAAGGAGCAGAAAATCTTGCGACCGATCATCTCTCGCGTCTTGAAGATTCAAGTCTTTCACAAACCGAGAATTCAAAATAAACGATAAGTTTCCTCACGAATTCCTTATGAACATCCAATCCTCAATTGATCAACATCCTTGGTTTGCCAATTTCGCAAATTACTTGGCAAGCGAAATCCTACTTAAGGGGATGATTAATCAGTAAAAGAAGAAATTCTTTACAGACATTAAACATTACTATTAGGAAAACCCGTATCTATTCAAAATCGGTGCAGACCAACTTATCCGAAGATGCGTATACGAAAGTGAAGTGCAACAAATTCTAAGGTACTGTCATGAAGGACCCACAGAAGCACACCATGGAGCAACCTAACAGCCAAGAAGGTTATTGACTAGATTTTACTGGCCCACGATCTTCAAGGATGCTCACAACAAGGTACGCACCTGTGATGCATGTCAAAGAGCAACCAACATCTTAACACGGGATAAGATGCCTAATAAACCTATTCAAGTAAGTGAGGTATTTCATATATGGGGTATTGATTTCATGGGGCCATTCCCGATGTCATTTGGTAATCGTTACATCTTGGTAGCAGTTGATTATGTCTCAAAATGGGCCAAAGCTCAAGCTCTACCTACCAATGATGCAAGAAACATTGTCAGATTCCTTAATAAATTATTTTCTCATTTTGGTGCCCCAAGGCTTTAATTAGTGACCAAGGAACCCATTTCTGTAACAACTAACTTGAGAGAGCAATGGCTCATTATAGAGTGAACCATCACTTTACATCTGCTTATCATCCATAAGTGAATGGGCAAGCTGAAGTCACTAACCGAGCATCAAATGAATCTTTGAGAAAACTGTAGGACAACTTTACAAGGATTAGTCTAACAAGTTAGATGATGCATTATGGGCTTTTCGAACAGCCTATAAGACTCTTATTGGCACAACACTATTCAAACTTGTCTATGGGAAGTCGTGTCATCAACCTGTGGAACTGGATCACAAGGCCTATTGGGCACTCAAAGCAGCAAACCTAGACCAAGGCCTTGCAGGATAAAATCGATTTCTACCAATCCATGAACTAGAGGAACTGAGAGAACAAGCATACAAAAATGCTAGGGTTTACAGGGAAAAAACAAGGAATTTCCATGAATCTCGATTAAAGAACACTAATGATTTCATGTGGGAGTACGTGTCTTATTGTATAACTCTAATTTATGTTTGTTTCCCGGAAAGCTGAAATCATGTTGGTGTGGACCTTACACGATTAAAAACATGTTTTCGAATGGTGCCATCTAAATCGACAACCACGACGGTTTAAGTTTCGAAGTGAATGGTCATCGTTTAAAACCATATAACGATGGACTAACCAAGATTTCTTGGAGGAATTAAACCTCAGCCCGACGAAGACTAAGTGTGGGGAAGGGTCGTGCCGAAGACCCGAAACTTAAACACGACACCTGTACATAGGTTTTTTAAACTTTTTAACTTTTTCTTGGACCTCACAAGCCCAGTCACGGGTCCGTGCCACATGGAACACACCCCCATGTTTCTAACACAAATTTTCAACGATCTCCACTGATGACTTTGGAATGTTGCAGGTCGAATTTAAGATGATTTCTGACAAACACAGGGTCATGCCTAGCTAAGCACGCCCCCATGATTAACTTTCATGACCTGTATATAAATAGCACACTTGTTCCAAGCTTTCATCACATCCATTCCTGCTTAAAACGTCCAAAATATGAAAGAATCAAGTCATAAAAGTTCAAGATGGAATCCTGTGAAGAAACCGCATTCTGAAACACGTAAACCAACGATGCAATAATACTTCTTCAAGATGCACAAACTAATTAAACAGTTGACTGAGATGAACCTCATCGCATCTCAACGCCTAGCTCAACCCATCCAAAAAGTTCAGGAGATGGGCGAGGAACTCGTTTCCGTCAAGCGTCAGCTTGCGGAACTAAGTCACAACACTTCACACTATCCCATCCTAGACCTTCCATACGAAATGGTTGGAGGCTTCTTTTAGAAGCATTTTGGGACGTGTTATGTGCGCTAGTGTGCATTAAGGAGTCTGGTTTTGCAGTTTCAGATTCTCGGCTTTTAACGTATTATGTAACCGTAGGAACTTAGGAAATGTAATTGTCATTTGGCTTGTTTTAGTTAACTCTAGGACTAAGTTGGTAGCTTTTCTAATGATTTGGAAGTGATAAAATTTAATCGGGTAAATTGTGTAACAGCGAAACTGAAAAACGGAACAACAAAAAACTAAAAATGGGTGACAAAGGGAAGCACGCCCTCGTGCCCATGGAGGCATGCCCCCGTGCTCGAAAAAAAATAACACCACCTGACTCTTTTCAGCTATTTGTCTTGTTCCCCATCAATTCTCAATCATAAATATGAATGGAATTCTACAGACACCTGTATTCACTCCCACTTTCATCACCTTTTCCATTTTCTTTCTTCCTTTCAAGAAGTTCTTCCATTTCCGTTCAAGTGTGCTTGTCCAAAAGGTTAGTATTACTAATTCCTAGCATAATGTTGGTTATTTACATGTAATTAGGTGACTAGGTCTCTAAACAACAGAAATCGTAGCAATTATATGTAAACCTTGAAATTAAAAGTTTATAAAATGATGAATACTTTAAACCTTCTTGTTTATGTTTATCTTTGTAGTTGATTAGTTGTTAATTAGCATGTTTAGTTAGTTATTAGTGTGTTTTTCCTTTCATTATTAACAAGACTATCTTCATAATTCGTATTTAAATCATTGTTGAGCACATTCAAGTTACAATAGTTCAAATTGTCAAACATGTATTGATTAAACACTATAATTTTGGGTATCTGGAATTATTAACAAGTGATTAAAATGATACATGTGTAATCTTTGGTTTTTTAAGAAAGAAAATGTTAAACCCATGTTTAATCAAAGGTTTACAAACAAAACCACGCGTGCTCGAGTTAAAATTTCATTCCTCAAACTGTGGACCGCACCCCTATGTTTCACAAGACACACCGCCATGTTTATCAGTTTTTCTTGAATGTCAACTTTTTACTGTCTTTAACCATGAGTTGAACAAAAATAGTATTATGTCTCATGAAGCCCATGTCTATCATGAACATGATGAAACTGTTCTATAAATCTGTTTTGTATAGTTTAACTTAATTATCAAAATTTCAGGATCATGAACAATCCGCATTTGCAATTCGAGGGAAACCATGAAAGATGGTGTCGTGACCGGCGGCAAAGACTGTTACAAAGGGCTGAAAAGTCACATTAGCAAGCCGATGAAGAAATTTTGGCAGCTGTCAGACAGCTCAAAAAATATAATAATTTATTGAGTATTCAGTGGAAGCGTCTGTTTTCACAAAACAAACCTTCTGTTTATGAACTAACTCTTGAACTTTTAGCATCTTTTAGGTTTAGCATGAAATACTCTGACTCGCAGGATGATGAAGCAGTTTCATTCAGACTAGGTGGACGTTGGTGACAAACATCCATCGCCTTATTTGGTGTCTATCTTGGCATCTATACGGAACAAGAAATGGAGTAAGAAACAATAACAGGAATGCTATCATACCATAACCTTCCAGATGAAGAGAGTAGGGACGCATAAAGTGGTGCCATGAGAAAAACATTTTGGGAGGGAATTGGAACAAGAGTGTTCAACTCGAGTAAAACAAAAAGCAGCAAGATTCGAGACCCGCTTCGGTGTTACATAAGTCGGTTGCTTAGCCATTCGATAACAGCTTGTGGTCAAAGAGATGGAGTTGTTAGTTAGAGGGACTTATTCATTTTATATTGTATGATGAATCGTTTGCCATGCAATATTGGATACTTGTTTTGTAATCAGAAATGCAACCATAGGTCTCCAACACCCATGTTTGGAGGAAGCTAGATTCTGAACTGTAACGCCCGGAAATTTCGATTTGGAGTGTCATGCGACTGGAGCGTCCAATCGCATGGAAGTCATGCGATTGAAGCTCAATCGCACGATTGGAGCTCAATCATAAGACTGGAGTGTCCAATCGCATGGAGCTCGCACGACTGAAGGTTCAGTCGCATGGGGAAGCTCGGGCGACTGAACTGTAGTATTTAAGGGAGAGGGCAGCCCTTACCCTCTCCCCACACTTGCGAAACTATAGAGAAAGAAGAGAAACGGGAAAAGAGGAGAAGAAAGTTCGGTCCATGCGGGTTCGTGAGCCAAAATCAACGTATAGCGGGTCAAATCGAAGCTCTAACCGAGGAGGCTGCTAAGGTGAGTTCTAGAACCCCTTGTTTACTTGTTTTCATACGATTTTAGGGCTGGAACACATCCAAACCCGTTTTTGAAAAAGTGTATGTTTGACCCACTTGAGTGAAATCTTGGGTAATGTGTTTGAGGTATGATTTAGGACTTGTATATGCTTGTATGATGTCCTAGTATGAATCCCTGAGGTTTAGGAGGGCTAATTTGGGCTGGAAATGAGTTTAGAGGAGTTTGAATGCCGTAGGTCGTGGCTGCTGTTCGTGATGAACTCCAGTCGCTGCCTAGTTAGGGTTAGGCGACTGAAGGGCTAGAACACAAAATCCATGTTCAACCTTTTAAACATTCTGAAAACGCAGCGGATATATGGCTTTTAAAAACGATTTTTAAAGCTGAAAT
>BJCO01363688.1:0-20212 GCA_018326465.1 Flaveria floridana
AGATTAATAGTGTATATATATATAGGCCATCTACAACAAAAAAATATATATGTATATATATATATATATATACATATATATACATATATATACATATATATATACATATATATACATATATATACATATATATATAAACATATATATATGTATATATATACATATATATATACATATATATATATGTATATATATGTATGTATATATATGCGTGTGTATATTTATGTATGTATATTTATATGTATATATATATATATGTTTATATATATATATATAATTTTTGTTGTAGATGACCGGTAAGACCGATAGAGATGACATCCCACACATCAGTAACAGCACTGTGTGTCCCTCTCGACAAAGATCACCTATGTCCTGGTACCAGCGTATTCGACCATATTTTTCCGCTGGGATGCAACCGGGTATGGAGAACTCGGGGAATAGATGGATATCCGAGTCCGATGATAAGGGTCCTACACAGGTTGCAGCTACATTGGAGCTGATCCCTGGGGCTCAAACCAATACTGAGCCAAAGGGGCAGTCTAGAGCCATTCTAGCCAAGGAGACCCATGATGATGGAGAACATTATGATGTGACCCGAACATATGCATCTTTTATAGTTACTGCTCCTATTCTGCCCATGCAGCACCCACTAAAGATTCGATTAGTGTACGAGAGGAGGAAGAAGAGAAAGGCGAAGGAGATTGCTCGAGACATCAACGAGACGCACGAGAAACCCGCGCCTAGGAGAGCCAGAGCAGCAGCATAGCAGTGGGATTGGATCAGGAACACCATGAGGAAATGGGCATTCATGGTTGGAGTTCCTTCCACCTTTGAGGTAGGGGAATCGTCCACTTCACCCCACGGTATGTACATTGCTGGTGAGTCCATCAAGCAGATGATAATGATCTTGATTGCTCGATGCATTTGCCACGAGGAGGGTTTGTCCATCATGCAGGATAAGTTGAAGGTACAGGAGGAGGTTGATCAAGCTTTGGACGGGAAACTGATGGCTGCTGAAGAAGAATTGATGTTGGGGGATAATGCGCTTCAGCAAGTGCATTTTTTAGTGTCTGACCTAGAAGCTAGTCTTTTGATACTAGGAATAGACTAACTATAACGGAGCATAGTGTTAAGGTGGCAGCAGTGGTGATGGAGGAGAGAGTTGAGGCTACCATGGTGGTGGCCATGTTTTGCTTGATGATGGTTGCATATATGATGCACACTAGCAGTGCAGCCCCATTTCAGTGATTGTGATGATTGACAAACAAGAATGTTTAGTTACTTTTGAATAATGTTTTGATGTGAACTTATTTGTGTGGTTGACTGGGATAGTTATGTTTGATGAATGAAATTATGATTTTGCTTTAAAATACAATGTTAAACGTTATGCTGTCTATAATGTTGTGATACTTGGATAATAATATATAATAGAATTGACCACGTAGTTGTATTAGAGGTTAATCAATAAATCATATCGATACATCAAGATCACACCATCCTTAAACCTTTATCTGTTTTACGTGACAGTAATAAAGTATGCCACCTAGAACACAAACTATGTCTTTAAGTAGGAACGCCAACCTGCCTACGACTACGGAAAAGCTAGCTCAACTAATAGCTCAACATGTCGAGTCAGCTCTAGAGCAGCACGATGCCAACATGGCCACAAGTTTGGGCAGAGGACGTGAAGGAGCAGATAATATCCTTTGAAGCGGAATAGGAAATGGATTGAATATTGGTTCTGGCATTGGTATTGGCATTGGCGGTAATAATGGGTCCGGATCTGATGGAAGCCCTTGAAATTCAACTGGCGGCCAGATATTGGGATGTTCGTATAAGACATTCCAAGGGTGTAATCCAAGAACTTTCACTGGTGCGAAGGACCATTGGACATTGTTTGATGGATAGAGGATGGAGACCGTCATAGCAATAAACAACTGGTCCAACAATCAAATGGTGAAGTATGCGACCTGCTCCTTCTAAGATGCGGCGTTGTCCTGGTGGAATTCCCAACGCCAGATTTGGGTGACACAAATGCTTATAAACTCTCTTGGGAATAGCTGAAAGAAATGTTGCTTTAAGAGTACTGCCCGTGAAATGAGCTGTAGAAAATTAAGACGGAATTCTAGAATCTCACAATGGAGGGTGCTGAAATCCGAGCATACACATCCAGGTTCAATGATCTTGCAAGACTAGTGCCTCGAATGGTTACACCAGGAAATGTTCGAATTGAGAGGTACATATAGGGATTAGCACCATAAATCCGAAGCACTGTTACGGCATCTAACCCTACCACCATTCAGAGTGTCATAACCATTGCACACACTCTAACCGATGACGTAATGCGTAGTGGAGTGTTGGGTAAATAGGGGGAAGCCAGTAAGAAGACAGTAGAGACCGAGAAAAAAGGTTGTTGAAACTGAAAGGAAGCTGTATGATGGAAAGAGGAAATGGAATGGAGATCCCAGGAGTTTGAGGAGCAACAAAAAGAGTTTTAATCAAGGACCTGGAAAGGTGTACATAGCAACGTTGAGTGACACCAGGGAGAATCGAGGACCACCAGGGAGATGTAACAAGTATGGGTACTCTTATAATGGTGAATGCCGAATCTGTTCACGCTGCAACAGATTCAGTCACCTAAGTCAAAATTGCAGGTCTAAGCCAATTGGGAAGACGGTAAAGAATAGTCGTGCTTGCTTTGAATGCGGAAACTTTGGACATTTTAAGATAGATTGTCCAAGTTGGGAGAAGTCAAGGCCAGGGGTCGAGCTTTTGAGATGAATGCCAAGGAAGCACACCAGGAACCATCAGTTGTTAACGGTATGTTTCTTATTAATAATCAATATGCATTCGTATTATCTGACACTGGTGTTGATTTAAGCTTCGTGTCAAAAGAATTTGAACCGTTTCTAGGAAAGAAGCCTTGTAAGTTGAATAAGAAATATATAATTGAATTAGCTAATGGAAAGAAAATAGAATCTGATGATGTGGTCAAGAACTATACCATACGACTTAACGATCATCCATTCAACATCGATCTGTTACCTGTTACACTTGGGAGTTTTGATGTTGTTGTTGGAATGGATTGGCTCTCTCAAAACCATGCTGAAGTCATTTGTTCTGAGAAGATTATATGATTGCCGACTCCCAATGGTGAACATCTGATCATGCAAAGCGATAAAGGGAAGCCTTCCCCAAAAGCTGTCAACGTCATGAGGGCTTATGAATACTTAAGCAAAGGATAACCAACATTCCTCAAAAAGGCCACTAAAATAAATACAGAGGAACGAAAGATCGAAGATATTCCTATTGTGCGAGAATACCCAGAAGTATTTCCTGAGGATTTACTAGGATTACCTCCATAACGACAGATCGAATTTCGAACAGATCTGGTACCAAGAGCAGCCCCCGTTGCTCGATCACCGTATCGGCTAGCACCCTCTGAAATGCAAGAGTTGTCAAAACAATTGCAAGAATTGCTGGATAAGGGATTTATCAGGCCAAGTTTTTCCCCATGGGGAGCGCCAATACTATTTGTCAAAAAGCAGGACGGATCTTTTAGAATGTGTATCAATTACCGAGAATTAAATAAGCTCACTACAAAGAATCGATACCCACTACCAAGAATAGATGATATGTTCGACCAACTACAAGGATCCAGCTACTACTCAAAGATTGATTTACGATCCGGTTATCATCAGTTGTTAATAGTAGAGGAAGACGTTCCAAAAACAGCCTTTAGAACTTGCTACAGCCATTATGAGTTTTTAGTGATGCCGTTTGAATTAACTAACGCGCCAGCAGTGTTCATGGATCTCATGAATAGAGTTTGCAAGCCTTACTTGGATAAATATGTAATAGTATTTATTGATGATATCCTAGTATACTCATAATCCCGAGGAGACCATGAGCATTACCTACGACTGATCTTGGAAACGTTAAAGAAAGAAAAGCTGTATGTGAAATTTTCAAAATATGAGTTCTGGTTGTGGGAAGTTCACTTCCTTAGGCATGTTATGAACAAAGAAGGTATTCATGTAGACCCCATAAAAATCAAAGCAATTAAGAATTGGGAAGAAGCCAAGTCTCCAACGGAAGTACGACAATTCTTACGATTAGCTGGATACTATCGCAGATTTATTGAAAATGTCTCCAAAATAGCTCAGTCCTTAACTCTATTGACCCGAAAGGACCGGAAATACGAATGGGGTAGTGATCATGAGGAAGCATTTCGGTTGTTGAAGCAAAGGTTGTGTAGTGCACGTATCTTGTCATTACCAGAAGGGACAGACGTGTTTGTAGTGTATTGTGATGCTTCGCGTCTGGGTCTTGGATGTGTGTTAATGCAGAAGGATAAGGTGACTGCTTACACATCAAGACAATTAAAAGTGCATGAAAATAACTACACTACCCACGATTTGGAGCTAGGAGCTGTAGTTTTTGCTTTAAAATTATGGAGGCATTACCTATCCGGAACCAAATGTGTAGTATACACTGATCACAAGAGCTTGCAAGATATTCTTAATTAGAAGGAGTTAAATATGAGGCAACGTCAGTGGGTTGAATTATTGAATGATTATGACTGTGACATTCGATATCACCCAGGAAAGCCAATGCAGTTGTAGATGCACTCAGTAGAAAGGAAAGAAAAAACCCTTACGTGTGCGAGCATTGGAATTAACCATACACTTGAACCACACCACTCAGATACGTGAAGCTGAGACCGAGGCATCAAAGGTCGAGAACCTAACAAAGGAAGACCTGGGAGGAATGATCAAACAACAAATTCTAGATTCTGAGAATCTGATGCATTTTGCGAACCGGTTATGGGTTCCAAAATTTGGAGAACTACGCAAGGCAATTCTAGACGCAGTTCATAAGTCAAGATACTCAATTCATCCGGGGTCAGACAAGATGTATCGTGATGTAAAAGAATACTATGGGTGGCCTAACATGAAAGGTGACATAGCAAATTATGTGAGCAAATGCATGACTTGTTCTCAAGTCAAAGTAGAACACCAAAGGCCGTCTAGACTGCTGCAATAACCGATATTTCCAAAGTGGAAATGGGAGTGCATCGCCATGGATTTTGTAACAAAATTACCCAGAACGACAAACGGACATGATACGATTTGGGTAACAGTCGACCACTTGACCAAGTCTGCACACTTCCTACCCATGAAAGAAACATACAACATGAATAAGTTAGTCAACTTATATTTCAAGGAAGTCGTGTCAATGCATGGTGTACCGATATCGATTATCTCAGATCGAGACGGTCAGTTTACCTCGAGATTTTATCAATCTTTACACGAATCCATGTGAACACGATTAGACATGAGTACAACATATCATCCCCAAAAAGACGGTCAAAGTGAGAGGACCATTCAGACATTGGAGGATTTATTAAGGGCATGTGTGATTGAGTTTGGTGGAAATTGGGACGCTCACTTACCATCAATCAAGTTCTCATACAACAATAGTAATCACACAAGCATTAAAGTCGCCCCATTTGAAGCATTATACGAAAGAAAATGTTGATCTGCCTTGTGTTGGGTAGATGTTGGACAAAGAAAACTGACCGGACCAAAAATCATACAGGAAACAATCGATATGATCAGCCAGATTAGAAAAAGATTAGAAGCTGCCAACAGTCGATAGAAAAGTTATGCGGATATTCGGAGAAAACCATTGGAATTCCAGGTGGGGGACAGAGTATTTCTGAAGGTATCTCCATGGAAAGGAGTTATGAGATTTGGTAGATGAGGAAAGCTTAACGCCCGATTCATTGGACCATTGGAGATCATAAAGCGAATTGGGCAAGTTGCCTACTGAGTCAAATTGCCAAGCGAGCTTGGAGATGTGCATAATGTATTCCATGTATCCAATTTAAAGAAATATATGTCTGATAAATCATTGATCATTTGATCGGATGAGGTATGTATCGATGATAAACTTCATTTTGTCAAAGAACCTGTAGAAATTTTAGACTAGAAGGTTCAGAAGCTCAGGCGAATTCGAATCAAGTTGGTCAAAGTGAGATGGAATTTCAGGAGAGGACCTGAATTCACATGGGAACGACAGGATCAGATGTAGCAAAAGTACCCTCATTTGTTCAAAACTGAACCCGAATCGGATACTATAACGTAAAATTTCGGGACGAAAATTCTTAAACGAGGGGAGACTGTAACACCCAATCAAAACCCAGGTAAATACCTGTATCAATAAACTTAATAATAAATATATAATTACGTCGTACGTATATATAAGTTAATAAATTATCGCGTATTTGTAAGATTTTGATCTAGACCTAGTTTTACAATTATATACATTTTGTATTATTTTTAGGTACACACATATATATAATAATCATAATAATACAAATAAAAAGAAAAAGAGAAATGATGATGCAAGAATATTATTTCCAGCCAAATATCTTGGGTGAATACACATGCACATACATCTTAAATACACCTAAACACTCCATCTTCCAAAACACACACACACACTTCACCTCTCTCACTTTAAAACTATCCATCTCCATCTCCCTCTCCCCTCCTCTATTTCCTATCGGCCACAAACCACCACCACTCAACCCCCAACCACCGCCGCTGCCAGTAGCGGCGGTAGCACCACCGCCGCCAACCTCCATCTCTCTCTCTCTCTCTCTCTCTCTCTCTCTCTCTCTCTGTCGCGGTTAACATCAACCGCTACCCTTCCAATGCCTTCAAAAGTCCCCCGGTCGCCTCACTACCTTTTCCCTTCCTTCTCTCGGTCGAGGGAAACAACACCACCTAGGGCCGCCGCCACGCTGTAACTATCGCCGGAGTCGCGCAGCCCCACCATCGGTTGCTGTTATTGCTCTTTGATTGGAACCGAAAGGAAAGGAAGCAGCCACACGAAATAGAAACGGGTTTCGGAGTCAAGTGCAAGAAAAACCAAGAGAAAACGTCAAAGATATTGTTATTTAGGTCTCAAGACTACTAAGGTATACCCACATTGAGTTAACTACCTCATTATCTTACATGCATGAGTGATCAAGAAGAAAATCTTAAGAAATCAAACTCACTCATTAAAATAACTTGTAAAGGTGGTTGTTTATGTGAAAAATGAGATGAAATTGGTCAAATAATTCTAGTTTGGGACATGAGATTTTATAAAGATGGAAAATATAATGTGATGGGAACTTATGTTAGTAAAATCTAGTGTTATAAGGACTTATGTATTATGCATGTGCAAAAATAGAAGAATTAAGCAAGAAAATTTAAGTAGGGAATGATTTAATCATGAGACAAGTTATTTGGATGGTAAAGACAAGAATATGAATGGAAATCAAGATAAATGAATCTTTATAATAATAAAAAAAATCTAGTTAAAGATTTAATAAGGAAGTGAACAAGTTACATGCAAACTATATTATAAGCATATTTTGGAAAATACATAAGTAAAGTCTAATGATAAGAATGAATATTGTGTTAATAAGTAACTAAAATCTAAGATGAAAACTTTAAGAGTTTGAAGAATATAGGTTAGGAATCATGAGTATAAGTGTGAAAACTAATCATAGACAATAAAGTAGAGAAAATGGATCTTTATTAGACATGTCTTAAGTTAAAATAAATAAACAACTAGGTAATAACATAAAACGAATGACATACCTTGATAAGGACCTAGTAGTTATAAATATATTTAAAAATTTATTAATTAAGAATTTAACATGCATAAGAAAACATTTGGAAGACTTAATAGAAAAACTTATTTTTGAATATTATTAGGACAATACGCGAATCAATGAAAACAAAACTAAAAACATAACAAATACATAAATATATAATTTTAGATTAAATGCAAACAGTGAAAACAAAACTGTATTATTTTAACAAAAGATTCAAATAGAAATATAATTAAGACACATAACAAATAGAAACTTATTCTTTTCCATATATATATATATATATATATAATAAACCTTTCTTGGATAGTAAAATAAAAGAATTATTTCTTAAAATCTATGTAAGTTGGGTGAGCATCTTATTTACGGTCGATCATATTTCAATTATTAATAAAAATCATTCGTATTCAGGATTTTAATAACCGGTACGGGACTTCCTGAAAATTTCAAAGTTGATTGTTTGAATGTGAGTTTTTGGCCCCTTTTATTTAAAATAAGTGTTATTTAAATCATTTTGGGGAAAGCATGATTTTTATAATATGATAATTTATAGAGAAAAATAAATATAACATTTGATGGTATAAGTTTGGGTCAGTAAAATATGTATATATTACTAAGCCCTTAAATCCCCCTATAATCATTAACCTCGGGGAGGCCACAGACTTATATGGATAGGTCTATCGGGTTAGAAGGGCCCGCTCTCACCACCAGTCGTACTGGTCAGGTTACGGTGAGGGAGTATATATGTTTGGACTATTGTGGGGCAACGACGTGTATCTTGGCTTGATTATGGACTTATGACCGGAAATAATCATAGTACCTGGTTAGTTTATGATGTTTATATTATTATCTCATATACATCATATTGTTTGCGAAAATATACTTGATCTAATTGAAAACCCGAATGCTCACCAACTTTATGTTGAACTAGTTTTTCTTCATGATTTTTAGGTTCGTAAGTAAGCTCATTTGGGAATGATGAAAACTATTTCGGGAGGGTCAAACGGTGATGGGAGATTGTGAATTATGGGACCCAAATAATTATGTTTGGTCGTTTTCATAAGAAAAGACCATGTAATGAAAACTTGTTCTAAACTTATTTTACTTTTGTTTTGGATATGTTTATAGCTTCGTAATAGTAATCTTTGACTTATTTAAAACCGTTTGACTATAGTCATTGGTGAAATTCCAACTTCCGTTACAACCACTCCACGTGTCAAATTCCGCTGCGATCGTTTTTGGGGTGTGACAATGTTTTCCCGTTGGTTTATTTTGAAAAGATTCCTTTTACGTCCTTTCTCTTTTTCAATTACATTGAATGTGCATGAGGAACACCTATAAAAGGGGAGATCTTGCATTCTTTTTCGTTTCATCTTCCTTTATTCTGAGATCATCTTTTGCTTTTCTTTCCTTCCTCCCACTGTAACCATGTTGAAAAAAGCTTTCTATTCTAATGAAAAACCAAAAGGTAGTGAAGGGGTCTGAATCAGACCCAAAAGACCGTAATACATGCGTGGTTAACATTTATGATCATGACTTTAACCGCTTGATAAACCGTCATCAGTACCATCTGCTATAGGAGCCCTAACTTCTTGAAATCGATCATATGGTGCCTGATGCTCCTCCCGAGAAGATGATTATATACAATGATTTCTTCGCCTGCACAAACTTCTGCCTTCCAATAACCATCTTTACCTAGAATCTTCTCTAATTCTATTGAATTCATCTTACTCAGGATCAGGAGTACCTTCTTCTTTCTAAAGGGATTTCCCCTTTTGGTGAATTACTATATAGTCTTGTTAGGGCCATCATGAGCGCATCTAGCTGAGACATAATAAAATCCCTATGTACACCATTGGTGATAAAGGTTAGTCTTTTTGGGACCTCTTTAGTGGCTAATGTTGACACATGTCATTCTCTATACTAACTTTGCCTTTTTTCAGTCATGAGTTTTTTAGGTTCTTTACACTAAGTGTTTTCCTCATCTGACTCCTTCTTTACTGGATGTTAAACTAGGAGAGAGTCCTAATCATGACCGGACTTTTCCTTCCCTAAACAGGCCCTCTGGGGGTTTGACTTCTAAAGAAGAAATGGTTATCGCGACTGTGAAGGAGAAACTTGAGAAAGTCGTAAAAGAAAGTCGCTCCAAGAAAACCAACGAGGCAAAGGTAATTGGAGATGATTATGATGTTAAGGAGGTGAATCCAGACTACCTTTCCTTGAAGATAAAAACTTCTTCCAAAGCTTTTCTTAATACTTCAGTATACCTAGCTGTAACCACCTTTGTTGTTCAATCCCCCAACAAAGCAAAAAAATGGTTTTTCTTTTTTCTTCCATCTCCTCCTAAAAAAGGAGGAGGATGAGTGAGCGTGTTGAGATGCTCAGCACACCGACAAGTCAATCTACTTCTCATGCAATGATAGGTGATCACTCCACCCCTATTTTATTTGTCTTTATACTTCCTTTATTCATATGATTTTTACTTACACCCCTTCCTATTTTATTTGTGCAATTCTTAGTAAAACCTTCATAAAAGAGTTCAGCTGAGAAACCCGTTAAAAAGCCTATGAGTAAGCGACCATCTAGCAAGGGAAATCTTATCTCCAATTTAGAGAAACACAGATGTGGTGATCTTGGTGATTTTGTTGTAACCTCTGATACTCCCCCATCCACTACTAAGAAAACTACCACTCGAAAGAAAGCTGTGGGTGCCTTTATTTGAGTTTTATGCCTCTGAGCTAGAATTTGTAGGCAATTCAGATGTATTAGCTGAATTTGTAACGTTGGTGCTGATAGGAACTGTGTCTACAGGGTTAGTTACCACTGGAGCTTTAATAGTTTTCTTTCTTGGTCTTCTCATATCAAATCTTAGGTCAGGATTTACTGTTGATAAGTGACTTGTAGATCCTAAAACATTCTCACAAGATTTGTTAAAACAATTGGTAACTAAATCATGATCTAACAGCTAATCAAGACCATAACCTTTCATACTAGGAGTGTGCTCATTGAAGGTCATGTTGGCCGACTCCTTAACTACTCTAGTTCTGAGATTGTATACTCTATAAACCTAACCTTGGGAAGAGTATCCAATGAAGTGTCCATCATCTGATTTCTCAAAAAATTGGCTTCTTGATCTTTTGTATTCAAGATGGTACAAGGACATTCAAATGATCTGAGGAAACCAGTGAATGTCTCCTTTTGTGTCATAGCTCATAAGGAGTCTTACCATGAGTCTTAACTACTAAAACTCTATTCTGTACATAGGAGGTAGTGTTGATTGCCTCTACCCAGAAGGTGATGGGCAGTATAGAGTCAGATAACATGTTCTTGCAGCTTCAATAAGTGTCCCGTTTCTCCTCTCAACAACCCCATTTTGCTGAGGAGTCTTGGGAGCACTATATTGTCTTGTAATACCTTTTTTTATCATAAAATGTATCAAGAATATAGTTCTTGAATTCAGTTCCTTGATCACATCTTATGGTTTTGACCTTGTGATCACTTGATTCTTAATTTTCAGAATAAAGTTCTTCAACATCTCAGGAGTCTCATCCTTAGTTCTAACGAAATAGACCCAAGTGAATCTTATGAAATTATATATGATCAACAAATAATATGAGGTCCTTCCTAGACTCATTACACTGGTAGGGACAAAGAGATCCATATGTAATAAGTATAGAGGTGTAGTGATGGAGTTCTTTCCCTTTGGCTTGTGAGACATCTTATGTTGCTTCCCTTTTAGGCATGCAACACAAAGATCATCACTTGTAAACTCTTTCTTTGGCATTTCAGTTACCAAATCATTCTTAATTAATTTATTCATATTTTTGAGGTTTACATGGCACATTCTTTTATGCCAAAGGAAAGACTTATCACTATTTGCTTTAGCTAGAAAACAAGAAAGTTCTTCTGAAGGGAATGTTTCTTGTAAATCCATCTTGTACATGTTCTCTTTCCTGGGGGCTCTGAGCAAGATATGTTCTTGTGAAATGACCACCCTGGGCTTAAGAACAATACACTAATGCTCAGTGAAAATCATGTTGTGTCTCTGATCACAAAATTAGGATACACTCAGTAGATTATACCAAAGCTCCTTGACAAAGGTTACCTTTTCAATGTTGAGCTTACCATTTATGACCCTACCCCTTCCATTAATGTAACCACCTGAATCTCTACCAAAAGTAACTGCCCCAACAATTTTCTCAAAATTTTAAAGCAAATAACCATTGCATGTCATGTGCCTAAAATAGCCACTATCAATGATCCATACATTCCCTGTAGAAAAAGACATGGTTAGTTATATTTGGAAACCCAAGCCTGTTGGTCTTGGGCCTATGAAAGTGAACTAAAGACAATGCAATAGTAACTGATCCTATATTTAGGCTTTGAGGATAATTGACTGTCGTTGTGTAACACCCGAAATTCTTGTCAAAATAAAAGAAAAGAAAAGCAATGAGAACAGAAATTAAAAGTACCTTGAAAGAAAGGAAAAAGAGCCAAAATGGAGGGGGCCAAAGTGTAAAAAGGACAAAACTTAATTTTTATTTTAAAAAGGGATATGTCCGCCCATGCAATCTGGTTTTCTACATCTATCAATTGACTGAAAAAGAGAAGAAGAAGAAGAAGTGAAGCTTTTCTCTCGTAATTATAAGAAGAAAAGGCTGAAATTCATGAATTGGTGAGTGTTTTATGTGGTTTTTGGATCAGTTTTGTTGGGTTTTCATCCTTAAAACCGATTTTTAAGTGTTCTATGTGTTTGGTTGTTTATTTTGGCTTGTTTTAGGTGTTTGAACTCTCATGCACACAACTTTGGAGGAGTTTCACTTGTTGATTGCAATTGGTGAGTTCTAGACCCCGGTTGTTATGTTTTTAAAAGTTCTTTGGGGCTGAAAATGAATGTTAAAAAGGTTTTACAACAGTTTAATATATACCCGTATGTATTTATGTATGTATGTTGATGTTTTATGGTTGTTTATGTATTGTTGATGCTTAGAATGATAGATATAAGCTTAGAACAGGTTAATATGTTGATTGGGTTTGAAAATAACTCTGAAAAATGCTTAACAGGTAGTCATGCGCCCAAACAGGGCCCATGAGCCTGAAAATTTACCTTAGAAATCTTAAGTGGGGTTCATGCGCCCCAATAGTGCCCATGCGCCCGAAATATTCACTTAGAAAGTCTAAGTAAAGCTCATATGCCCAAACAGTACCCCATGCGGCCAAACATTTTTGCTCAAGCGCCTAAGTGTAGGTCATGCGCCTGAACAGTACCTCATGCGCCCAAATATTATGCTTAGACGCCTAAGTGTTTGGCTCAGGTTCTTGCATAGTTATCAGGCGCCTACATAGTGCTCATGCACCTAGAACACTTGGAATATTTTCTGAATTCTTGAGAAATCAGAATTTTAAGGCTTGTCTCAAGATGACTTGGGGTTTATGTTTGTTTATATAATTCATGTTTATGGCCTGTTCTAATGTTCCATGTTACATATTATTGTATGACTTTATGTGGTGTGTTTACGATCATATACGTTAAAAGAAGTGAAAGATTAATGATAAAGAAAAGTGGAATATAAAAGAATGAATGGAAGTCTTGCAAGCAAAATGAATGGATGTGCACGACCATGTTGTCGTTAGCTCAACTGTGTGCGGTTTAGCTAACCCAAAGGATGCACACAGGGTCAATCATTGAGATTGGCGGGACCATTGTGGCATGCCCTAGGTGACTAGGTCAGCTGTGTGTACAATGTTTGAGGTCTATTTATAGACCTCAGGCCCAACATCAGCTTCGTGCATAATGTTCGGGGTATTGCATATTGGTCTAGATGAAAGTGAAAGATAATGAAAAAGGGTACGAAATGAACGAACGTGTATGATGGTGAAAGATATGAATGAAAGGAAGAATGATAATAATGATGATCATATTGAAAATTGTTTGAATGTACGAATGATGTGTTCTCGCATACGAAAGTAAAGAAAGTATTTTATTGAAAAAGAGTATTTTCATATATGAACTATACAAGGTATGTTAACGCTTTAAAACTAGAGCTCACTCAGCAACCCTGACTTTTATGCATTTTCAGTTGGCAGGTAATTATTGTTGAGGATGGAACGAGGTGAAGCTACTCGGCAGGGCAAGACTGACATCCGTCCATGATTAATAATATTGTTATTTTGTAAGGCAATGAAATGGTCTTTCGTAACTGATACCAATTATAGGTGTATTGCTTAGCAACGATTTTTATTAATGAATGGATGGTTTTTGTTAACTTAATTCCATTGCAATGCTTTATGAAATATGTAATGTTTTATTTAATAATGCTATGATTGTCCAACTGTGAGGTCTCCGGGAACGGGGCCTTACGAGTTGGTATCAGAGTCATAGTTTAAGAGAATTGGGTAAATATTTTCAAAAACCTAAACTTAAACTGAAAATAGGATGAATGGAGGGATGCCAGCCCGAGTAGCTACGTGCCATAAGGTATTTCTTTTCTTAATGTTAACTAGTATTATCTGCATGTGCTATATGATTTATGTGCTCTTAGTAGATTCAGATACTGATGTAGCCAGGATAGGAAATGCTTGGGGTGTGAAGAGTAAAGTAAGTGGCTAATCACAACTAGCCACTATAATTAGGGACTTACTATACTCAACATAAACTGAGCTATTACCTTGAATGATCGTATTAGTGTTTGAATCTTATAGCGTTTAGAGGATGGCTGGAGGTAGATCTTTTAAGGCTTCTAGAGGTAGAGTATGTGGTGGACGTGGTGCTTAGCCGCATGTCACAAGGAATAGAGCTAAGGACTGCCAAAACAGCACTAGGAGAGCCTGAGATTCATCAGCATGAGGGTGTCGATGAGGAGGTACACCAAGTCATGCACACGATCCTAGCGTTTGTGGTGACTTAAGTCATCCAGGCTGTGAGGGAAGATGAGAGGAAGGAGGAAGAGACAAGGACTACAGCTGGGAGAAGAGAGAACGAGATAGATCATAATGATGAGGAGGGGGAATTGAATGCTAAGGAGGTAGCCTCCATTGATAAGGAGGAGGTGGTAGTGCAGAAAACCGTAAGGTGATGCAGCTACAAGGCATTCCAAAGGTGTAAACCCCCGAATTTTGATGGAAATGGCAATGCTACCGTTGCCCACCGCTAGGTAACGGAGATGGAAGCGGTGTTGGAGATTAGTGAGTGTCGCAAGGACCACAAAGTGAAGTTCGCCACCCACTCGTTTATAGACTCGGCATTTTGTTGGTGGGAAAATCTTGTTCCAGCCGAGGGCAACCGTGCTATTACAAGAATGAGATGGGGAGAGCTGAAGAAATTGGTGATCAAGGAACTTTCCTCACCAAGAACTTGACAAGATTGAAAGGGAGTTCTTACAGCTGGAGGCGGGAACCATGACCCACTAGCAATACACCACCAAGTTCAACGAAATAGCGAGGCTAGTGCCGGATCAGGTGACGCTGGTGTCAAGGAGGATTAAGAGGTATGTGATTGGATTGCCAGCAGACATCTGCAGACATTTGATTACTGCCCGGACAGGTACCTTTCGATCGGTGGTAGACCTGGCGGGTAGGTTGTATGATGAGCGAGAGGAGACTGTGGTGGAAACGAACAAGAAGGCTGTTGGTGGTGATAGGAACTAGAGCAGAAAGTAGTTTGGGCATGGTGGTTTCACCCTTAAAAGTAAAAAGTCAAGGATGGAAGACCGACAGGTGGCTGCTGCAGGCTCGGGGATGAGGAAGTGCGGTAGATGTAGGAAGGAGCATACTGGCGAGTGCATGATGGGATTAAACATATGTGGTGAGGAGTTACAACTGTGGTGAGGAGGGCCAAGTGAGTAGGGATTGCAAGAAACCAAGGGATGAGAGTTCTAGGGTGAAGAAGAAGAAGGAAGAATGAGGGTAGAGGGCAAGTGCTAGAGCTTTCACGATGACCGGGAGGAGGCCAGAGTGGACCCTGATGTCGTGTTACGTATGTTTCTAGTAAACAAAATTTATGCCTCTGTATTATTTGATTCTGGTGCTAGTAGAAGTTTCATTTCTGTTGCTTTCGGTACGAAATTGCCTATTCTTAGTAGTAGTATTGATGAGCCATTGGATATAGAAACTGCTATTGGTAAGTCTACTAGAATTTCTGATCTGATAGAAGACTGCGATATAGAACTAGAAGGTCATAGGTTTTCTGCCAAACTATTTGTGATGCCCCTAGGTGGATTTGATATAGTACTAAGGATGGATTGGTTAGCAGCCTATGAGGCGAACATTGTGTGTCACAAGAAGATGATTCACTTAATTGTGCCCGATGGAAACTCGGTGACGATTTACGGTGATCGCGTCACAACGGTTCCAAGGGTGATTTCGATGGAGGTGGAAGAAAAGTGCATGAGACGTGGATGTAGTGTCTATCTGGCTTATGTAAAAGATGTAGATGCGTCACTACCACAATTGTCTAATGTACCAGTTGTGTGTGACTTTCAAGACGTGTTCCCAGAAGATTTACCAGGTGTCCCACCTGATCACAAGATTGAGTTTTAGATTGATCTAATACCCAGTGCTCAACCCATTGCCAAGGCACCGTACCGATTAGCTCCGACCGAGATGAAGGAACTAATGGTTCAACTTAAAGAGTTGATGGATAAAGAGTTCAGCCGACCTAGCATCTCTCCTTGGGGTGCTCCAGTCTTGTTTGTTAAGAAGAAAGACGGTAGTATGAGGATGTGTATAGACTACCGGTAGTTAAACAAGTAGACGGTTAAGAATCGGTACCCGTTACTGAGGATTGATGACTTGTTTGATCAGCTCCAAGGTGCCAGTTTGTTATCAAGGATTGATTTTCGATCTGGCTACCATCAATTGATGGTGAATGAGCACGATATCCCTAAGACAGCTTTTCACACACGTTATGGACACTACGAGTTTCTCGTTATGTCTTTCGGTTTAACTAACACGCCACCTGCCTTTATGGATTTAATGAACCGAGTGTGTCAACCAATGTCAAATAAATTAGTGATTGTGTTTATTGATGATATCCTGATTTATTTGAAAAGTGAGGAAGAACATGCCGGCCACATAGGTGAAGTGTTGGAGACACTTAGAAGGGAGAACCTATATGCTAAATTCTCTAAGTGTGCTTTTGGGTTGCGTGAAGTTCAATTATTAGGTCACGTGGTAATTGCTGAAGGAATCATGGTGGACCCTGTAAAGATGGAAGCATTGATGCAATGGAAATCTCCAAAGACGCCATCCGAGATCTGTAGTTTGTTGGGTTTGGCGGCTTATTACAGGAGGTTCATTTAGGACTTCTCCAAGATAGCTTCTCCGTTGATCAAATTGACCCGCAAAGATGTGAAGTTCGTATGGGGTCAAGCGTAAGAGAATGCTCTCGAGGAGTTGAAGACGAGGTTGACTCAAGCTCCTGTCTTGACATTACACGAAGGGAGTGAAGACTTAGTGGTATATTCGGATGCATCATATTCGGGGCTTGGGTTGTGTGTTGATGCAACGTGGACAGGTAATTGCCTACGCGTCCCGTCAGCTGAAAACCCACGAAGTCAATTATCCTACCAATGATTTAGAGTTAGCGGTTGTGGTCTTCGCGTTGAAGATTTGGAGGCACTACCTATACAGGACGAAGTGCACCATCTTCATGGACCATAAGAGCTTAAGGTATTTCTTTGAGCAAAAGGATCTCAACATGAGGCAGAGGCGGTGATTATAACTAATCAACGATTATGACTGTCAGATCCATTATCGTCCGGGTAAGGCCAACGTTGTGGTCGATACCCTTAGCCGAAAGGAGAGACCCGAGCCAATTCGGGTGAAGGCATATCAGTTAGTAATGACCTCGGACGTGAAGACGCAAGTTAAAGAATTTCAAGATGAGGCGTTGAAACGCCTCAACGCTGAACGAATGAGAGGTCTAGTCATGGAGTTGGGGGAAAATACTCACGGGGTTAGAACCCGCTTCGGGTGGATGTGGATCCCTCGTTACTAAGACTTACGGGGGGATTATGGATAAGGCTCACAAGAATCGATACTCTATTCATCCCGGTGCTACCAAGATGTATCAAGACATGAAGAAAGATTACTGGTGGCCGGAAATGAAGCGCGATGTAGTGGAGCATGTGAGTAAGTGCCTTACTTGTTTGCAAGTGAAGGCAGAACATCAAAAACCATACAGGAAGATCCAACCATTGGATATACCCAAGTGGAAGTGGGAGCACATTACTATGGACTTCATTACGAAGCTACCCAGTACTGCAAGGGGGTACGATACCATATGGGTTATTGTTGATCGTCTGACCAAGAGTGCTCACTTCCTACCGATCCGCGAGACGTATTCATCTAAGAGACTGGCGGATCTGTTCATCAAGGAGATTGTAGCTCGGCATTGTGTTCCGGTGTCTATCGTGTTGGATCATGACACCCGGTTCACATTGAAGCTTTAGAAAAGATTCCATGATGCGATGGGGACGAGGCTACACATTAGTACGGCTTACCATCCTCAGACAGATGGTCAGTCTGAGAGGACGATTCAGACACTTGAGGATATGCTCCGAGCATGCGTGATCGACTTTGGAGGAAGTTAGGATGATCATTTACCGTTAGCGGAATTCTCATACAACAACAGTTATCATGCTAGCATTGGCATACCACCATACGAGATGCTATACGGTCGGAGGTGTAGGACACCCGTATGTTGGGGAGACATTAGGCAGAAGGATTTGGGAAGTATTGAGGTGATCGAGGCTACAACTGAAAAGTTAGAAAAGATCAAAGCCTTTATGAAAGCAGTAAATGATAGACAGAAGTCTTATGCCGATAAAAGGCGTAGACCAATTGAGTTCAACCTGGGTGATAGAGTTATGTTGAAGGTCTCACCTTGGAAGAGGATTATCCAGTTTAGGAAAAGGGGTAAGCTGAGCCCGAGATACATAGGGCCTTTCTAAATCATCGCACGAGTAGGAGAGGTTGCCTATCGATTAGAATAGCCTGATGAGTTAAGTGGAATTCATCCAACATTCCATATATCTCATCTGAGAAAGTACTTAGTTGATGAAGATATGATTGTACCACTGGAAGACATCAAGGTGGATGAACGGCTCAATTATGTGGAGCACCCAGTGGCAATCATCGATCTGAAGGATAAGAGATTGAGAAATAAGGTTATTCCACTTGTGCGTGTGCAGTGAAAACACCGCAAGGGTTCTGAGTCTACGTGGGAGACCGAGAAAGAATTGAGACAATATTACCCACAATTATTCGAAGACTGATAGGTTTTGGGGAGGAAACATCTTTTAGGTAGGTAGATTTGTAACACCCGAAATTCTTGTCAAAATAAAAGAAAATAAAATCAATGAGAAAATAAAATAAAAGTATCTCGAAAGAAAGGAAAAAAAGCCAAAATGGAGGGGGCCAAAGTGCAAAAAGGATAAAACTTAATATTTTATGTTAAAAAGGGTATGGCCGCCCATGCAATCTGCTTTTCTTCATCTATCAATCGACTGAAAAAAATGAAGAAGAAGTGAAGCTTTTCTCTTGGTTTTGTAAGAAGAAAAGGCTGAAATTCGCAAATAGGTGGGTGTTTTATGTGTTTTTGGGTCGGTTTTGTTGGGTTTTCATCCTTAAAACCGATTTTTAAGTGTTCTATGTGTTTGGTTGTTTATTTTGGCTTGTTTTAGGTGTTTAAACTCTCGTGCACACAAGTTTGGAGGAGTTTCACTTGTTGGTTGCAATTGGTGAGTTCTAGACCCTGATTTTATGTTTTTAAAAGTTCTTTGGGGCTGAATATGCATGTTAAAAAGGTTTTACAGCTGTTTAATATATACCCGATGTATTTGTGTATGCATGTTGATGTTTAATGGTTGTTTATGTATTGTTGATGCTTAGAATGATAGATATAAGTTTAGAATAGGTTAATATGTTGATTGGGTTTGAAAATAAGTCTCAAACAGGCCCCATGCGCCTGAAAATTTGCCTTAGAATATCTTAAGTGGGGTTCATGCGCCCTAATAGTGCCCATGCCCCTAAAATATTGACTTAGAAAGTCTAAGTAAAGCTCACACGCCCAAACAGCACTCCATGCGCCCAAATATTTTAGCTCAAGCGTTTAAGTGTAGGTCATGCGCCTGAACAGTACCTCATGCGCGCAAATATTATGCTTAGACTCCTAAGTGTTGGGCTCAGGCACCAAAATAGTGCCCATGTGCCTTGATTTTTTCCATGCGCCTGGATTTTTTCCATGCGCCTAGGGTCCCATGCGTGTGCATAGTTCTCAGGCGCCTACATCGTGCTCATGCGCTTAGAACACTTAGAATATTTTCTAAAATCTTGAGAAATAAGAATTCTAAGGTTTGACTCTGGATGACTTGGGGTTTATGTTTGTTTATATTATGCATGTTTATGGCTTGTTCTTATGTTCTATATTACATATTATTGTATGACTTTACGTATACGTAAAGTATTATTGTTGTAAGGCCCCGATCCCGGAGACCTCACAGTTCGTCAATCATAGCATATATATATATATATATATAT
>BJCO01363689.1:0-13956 GCA_018326465.1 Flaveria floridana
TAAAAGCCTACATCAGATTGACAACCATACAAAGTCAGATTCATACATACAATATATACAATGATAAACAAAGTCAGATTCATGGAATAAAGCATGTATGTGGACAAATTACTTTACCAACACGTACGGTTGCAGTCTTTGTAGTTCATACCTTGTGACAAATTATTTTACCAACATATTCTTAAAATATTCTTAAAATGTCTAAAATCATCAAAAAATTACATCTTCCCAGATTCAACCAAAACTTCAGCAACTTTCACTATAAAAAATCCCAGATCTGACTAAGAATAAAATTTAAAATCATACTAAGTATAGTTTAAAACCCTATAACAGATTGACAACCATACAACATAATGAAACGATTAAGAACAAAATATAAGGAAATAAACATGAAATATTCAACAAAAACACATAAAAAGTTTAGAATGTTAAACATGCACAGAAGATCTAACAAAACCCATTAGAAATCGAAAGAATCATAAAGTATAACAAAGTTTGAGAAATAATCACTAACCTGCAAACAAACAAAGGATAAACACCGACGATCTTCACGAAACCGAATGATAAGAACCCGGAAGAAAAACACGGCATTAACCCAAAGCGGCGGATTAGAAGACTAGTCGGATATTTAGGGTTGGGAAGAAAAGTGTTTAGAACAGCGGGTATTGTGCTATTTGGGGAAGACCCGATTTGTCTTAAAACCCGGGTAGGATCCGCGTGTCTACCCAGTATAATTGAGCGGGAAATGAAAAATAAGAGTTGATGAGGAAGTGACACGTGTAAAGTAGATGGTCTAAGAAATAAACACATGACTTTAAAAAGGTTTGTTTATTAGATATGATAGATTATGTTACATTTTCTCCAAACTTATAATTTTATCAAAAGAAATATCAAAAGCAATTTGAATACACTTGTCAAATTAATTAATCAATATGTCATCACGTGAACTTTTTCACAACATTTGATCCATTTATTGATGATTTCCATATTTATACAAACAAAATAGAAACAAAAATTTGATCTTAGCACCTCTTTCTTTTGTTGTGAGAAAGGAATTTGGTCGGCATAAGTCATTTTCGACGTAAAAAGATTGGTTTTGGTCACTATCTATTAAATTTTAAAGTCCAATTTCCAGATCATCAAATGCACCGCCCACCTCACCATTTTTAATAAATTCAACAATTCAATTTTGGGTTGGTGGCAAATGCTGGGGCCACCCATCTTTATTTGCAATTATTAGAGTAAACTTCGCTTTTGCTTCTGTAATTCAAGTGACGGTTTTTTTTCAAATGTTTTAAAATTACGATTTTACTTCTTGTGCTTTTAAATTTGTCTCAGTTAACGTCAACCAATTAATAGTGTTAAAAAAAGCTGTTAAAAATAAGGGTATTTATATCATTTTATATAAAAAAGACTAATGTTGTAATTCACCAAATTTAGTTAAAGGAAAAATAAGAAATCTAATTTTACATATCCTAGAGAGGGGTTCGATAAACCCGATTAACCAAATTTAGTTAAAAGAAAAATAAGAAATCTAATTTTATTTATGCTACCCCATTGATTCCCAACCAAACAATTTAGCGCTATGGCACATACGTCTCGATCTTGCTATATATAAGTTTTTAATTTAAGGTTTTTTTTTTACTAGTCGTAGTGGACATATGCCACCAATCACTACTTAAATTTTCATCTTATACCCTCTTAAAAATTTTAATTTATACCATTAAGTATCTAATGTTTGAACTTGACCCCTTGTACTACACATGTTATACATTTTTTACCTAGTAATTTTTATTACTAATTTGTTTTTTTTTTCAACGACTTTCGTTTGTCAATTATATTTTTAGAAAAATAATTTGTGTTTGATTTTTTTCTTGACGTCCCGATATAAATTTTGTTAAAAACGGAGCTCCATTTAAAACATGGTATTTTTTGGAATCGTAGGTTATATCAACTAACAATAACGTGTTGGTACCGTGAAAATGAGACCGATACCGACTAAAGAGCATTGGTTTCGATATATGATTGTTTTATATATATGTATCATCGCGACAACATGCTTAACGAAGTTTGCAAACATACTCCATCACACAGGCTTAATTTCTAGTGCTAGTTTGATTACATTAGCTAAACAAATGACATTTAATATTAATACACTTAATATTCGTTTTTGTTAAAATAAAAAAAGAAGTTGAAGGTAAAAAGGAAAAAAGACTTACCTAGTGACCAGCGTTTAACTTAATCATTTATTTACTAAAAAGTAAGTAACAATGTCTAAATTTAAATATTACTAATTATCAATTTAAGGCTACATCAATTATTGTACTATAAGTATTAAAAGTTGTACGTATTTTTTTGTTTTTTCTTTCTTCTAAAATTTCGTTTTAGACATAATACTTTTTTTATTTTTATAATTTAGCTCATATAGTTTTTCATTTTTAACTTTGGTCCTTTATGCTTTTTATCTTTTACAAATGTTTCGTTTTACATTTCGATCTAAATGTTGAGAGTTAACACATCGAAACATGTGTGTGGTTCAATTACACATATTTTCTTCAAGTTGTACGGATCCATCGCAACACGCGGGTCATGGATCGACTTAGTTATTGTTTTTAATGTTTTATGTTTTACGTGTGTGGTTCAACGTTTTTACATATACCTTTCGTTCGGTTTTACTTTTTTTCATTTTTATTTCTTTCTAAACATAAGAGTTTTTTGGTATTGGTGGTCGCTGACGATAGTGTAACATTGGTGGAACTTAGCATAGTCTTACGCCTCTCGTTGCAACGCATGTGTTTTAATACTAATTGTAGTCTAAATATCATCAATCGAATGGGCTTGCTTCTAAAAGTTGACTGGGCTAAAGCATAAAGGGTCTATTAGTATTACTAATAGCTTATAAACAAATTTAAATAAATATGTAAACAAACACAAACAACAAATGTAGTTAATGATAATTAAGAACATCTCCAATAGTGCGTTTTTAGCCCTCAAAAACGCCACATCATCTGTTTTTTAGACCAAGAACCATTAGGGGGTTTGTTTTTACAAACCTTGTTCATACATATGAACATAAAAAAGCACCATTTTTTGGGGAGGTGAGACAAAGGTGGGCCAGATGGGTTGGTAATTAGAAATAAATATAAGAAATAGTGATAATGTGGTAATGTTTTTTGATGTTTTTTTAAAACACCTTATTGGAGAGAATTTTAAGAATTTTAAGAAATGAGTGTTTTTTATGATGTGATAGTGACTAGGCATGTTTTTTAGTATTTTTAGAGTCTCTTATTGATGATGCTCTATTAATGTAAATGTACGATCATGAGTAACTAGAAAAAATAACATAAACGAACAAACGAAACTTATGTTCTATGTTGTTTGTATAATCAAAATGACAAAAATTTTATCATCTATGTTTATTAAACAAACCAACCTAAATAGACATGGACAAAAACAAACGTTAACAAATATAAATAAATAAACGGAACATATGTGCATGTTGTTTGTTTAATTAAATGAAAATTTTGGCTTATATTCATTTGTTTATTAATAAACTAACATAAATGAAATTACCGTCAAAATTCAATGTCTATTTGTTCACTTAACTTTTAGTTCGTTCACAAGTCAGCATGTTATATAGTTTTAGCCTTCAACATCGTGTCATCGATCACATGCTGTATTCCAATCCCCTTTTACGACGGCGTGTATCCTTACGGTTGTTTACACCTCAAAATCCAAAGAAAGTGTCGTCTCTTCACGACTGTTTAAACCTCAGTCCAAAGAAAAAGGAAGGATATGGCCTTTGATGGTGCACCATTGTTGGGTAAGATGTGAGAACATGAGTACGTTTGATTCGTTAGAATTTAATATCATTAATTTTAATTATTAATTTTTATGTTTAAATGAATTTATAAAAGCATGGACAAATACAATGCATGTGAGAACACCTTCAAGTGCACATGTTACCATTCTAGAGGTTAAACAGCCCAAAGAGTGTACGTACGTGTCCATACTCTAATAAAACAGATCGAATAACCATCTTTATATAACTATCATTAAAGTGTCTAACCGTTCACTAAGCACTATGGTCATGTTCGTTTGTTTATTAAGTGAACCAAGTTGTCTATTCATCAAACATTTTGTTTGTTGACATGCCTGTACATGTTAGATGGTTTTAGCCTACAACACCGTGTCATATATATGTCGTATTTCAAGCCTCGTTTATGGTATTATAAATCTTCACGACCGTTTGCACCCCAAACTCCAAAGAAAGTGTCGTTTGTTTACCACTCTTTACACCCCACAATCCAAGGAAAGTAGATATATCACATTTGAGTTTCTAGTATTGAGCCAACACACCGATTAGGTTAACTAAGGCGTCATAATTATAATATCGATCTCCTAATCTAATATACATTCCAATACTTTAGTAATGCACCATTGTTGGGTGAGATGTGAGAATAAGATCGATCATAAACACAAAAGACCTTCAACATGAGCATTTGATTCGTAAAGTTAAATGGAGTTATTTATTCAGAATTATTATTTTTTAAATATTTTAAATTAATTAATAAAAGCTTTGACAAAAACAATGCATGTGAGAACATATTCAAGTGCACATGATACCATTTTAGAGGCTAACAGCCTATGGGAGTAAGGGGTGTGTCCATACTCTTTGGTGTAAAGTTTAAACAACTGAACCACCTCACATGTTGTATGTCTCCTCTATGGTTTACTAGAGCACAATCCATGTTTACCTCAGATAGATGACACTAACTATAATAATATTATACATACACATGTGTTAACATAAAGAAAAATAAAACTGATCGAATAAACCAAACAGTTAACAATTCCTGAAGTTTGTAAGATGTTTATGGCTCCCTCAATCGGAAAAAAATCAATTCGTAATGTAACTGTGCGATTTGTGTAGTCATATATAAAATGTTAACTATTTATTAAATTAAACACCCACCCACACATACATGTCATTGTTCTAATTAAATACTAGTGACGTGCTTGTTTTCAGTAACTCGTATGAAAATGTTATCAACTTGAACTTGAACTTGAGCCTACCATTTTATCATTTCTAGAGCAAGTTTGTTGGAGCTCGATTAATAAAGAAGTCCGAGACAAAGTGGCTCGTGAGCCTAATAAAACATGCTATTCACATATCTATTATTTTATATATTAAATATATGTTAGAATATTCACAATCCAGTTATTATCTTCATCTTTATAATTACATTAAAAATCATTATTTTTCTTTTTTCTTTTCAACTAAATAACATTTTTATACTTTTATCATTACATATTGTCTCTCCTCTACTCACACCCACTTTCAATCAATATTAAAAAGTTAATAAATATGAATAATATTTTATCAAATACAAAGATGAATAGTATATGTTATGTATCCTACACTCATAACCACTTACAACCATATTTGTAACATAGAGAGCACACTCATAAATATACAGAGAATGAATTGTGAATGCTCTTACAAAATAATAGTACTTCATAAATAAAATCAAAATAAAAGGAAAATAAAATAATATATATTGTGTTATATAAATAAATTGTATAAGTCTGAATATATAAAAAAATATATAAATATATAAAAGTTAAATAATCAAATACATAATAAATAATAACCCGGTTGAGCCAAACCCAAACCAAATTAAGCTTGAGTCTAAAAGAATACTTGTTAGGCGAGCTAAAGATTTGAAAATAGAGCTCAAAACAAGCCAAAATCTAGTAAGTTAAACTAGCAAAGCTTAAGATCAAACAAACTCAAACTCGACTCGTTTAGAACATACGGGATTTAGACATATATTTTTCCTTTTGCAAATGGGTCAAATCTTAAACAAATTTTACAGGCCCATCCCAGCCCAACTAATTACAAGCATCGCGTAAAGATGGTAAAACAGTAAATTATAATAATAATTTAAAAAAGAAACAAAAAACATGAACAAAAACCGCGGGAAAGAGAGCCGTTACATAAAATTGGCGCGAAAGGCTGGAAAATTTGACTCGAATTTCCATTCTGCCCCCTGCCCGACATTAAACGGGCAGCTCATCATCCATTAAACGGGCAGCTCACCATCTTCCCTCAATCATTAACCAAAAAGAATCCTAAGCATCATTATTATATATTCGTCTCCCCTCTCTCCCTACATCTTTTACCACCTCAACTCCAACCATCAAACCCTTTTCATTCCTCCATAATTTGATTCAAAACTTCTTCAATTTTATATCTTGATATGGGATTCTCGAAGAAGAACAAATCGGATGGAGGCTCTAAAGATGGAAAGAAGTGGGTGATCGCAGGAATCGCCTTACGGGCTCCGCTGAAATCCGTATCGACCAAGAAGTTGAATGCCGAAGGAGAAGACGATGGAATATCGGAGTCTGGGACGACGACTCCGACCAGTAATCAGGTGGCGGTGGCGGAATGTCCGCCACCGCCTAGGAAGCACCGGCCGACTGCTGGCGCTTCGTGTTACAATAATAATAATGGGAGCAGAAATAGGGAGTTTTATAATTCGCCAGATATTGATTCGTTTTTTGAAGTGGTGTTGAATACGGGAAGAAGAAGTTAGTTGATTGATGGTTGGATGTTATTGTAGGATTTGTGTTTTTGTTAGTTGTTTTTATTTTATTTTATTTGTTTTGGGTTTTGATACTTTAGGTTAGATTTGTACAAATGCGTATATGGTTAGTGTAGAAATAGTTAACGTAGATTACTATTTTTTATTGCTATTGTTAGTATGTTATAATTGATTAAATTGCATATGTGCGTTCTTATTATTTTTTATTGTTGTTGTTAGTATGTTATAAAGATCAAATTGCAAGGTTTAAATGATGAAACTTAGATGTTAACTTTCATCTAGCAGTTAAAAAAAGTAGTCTTATTTTGAGTACTAATCTTTATATGAGTTTTTTTGTAAACACATCAACTAATGTGGTGATTTTTCTTTTAAAACTTTTTATATATTATGTCTTATATAATGAATATAGTATAATATTATATACATAATAATTATATACAAATGGAGTTTATTAAACATACTAACCGAATTTTCTTTTGTTTGTATTTGATGGTTAAAAAACCGGTGTGAATAGAATAACTAGTTTTGTATGAAGAAGGATCAAACTAATTATTAAAAACAAATGCAAGCTAATAATATGCTCCACTACATTAGTACTCAAACGTGTTATAATGTCTAAAAGTTTGCAAGTATACAACGTTAACAAATTATTCCATTAAAGAATAAAGGTGAAGGAGGTGGAATCTAAATGAATTCAAGTAATAAACTAAATCAAAAGTTTATGAACAGATGTAGCGCACGGAACGAAATCGAAGTACTATCACGTTGATTCTGCGAATACTCGTGAAGTTCTTCACCCAAACCCCCAAATTCGACCCAAGAGTCACGAATTTGAAAAGACTGAATTTTTAATTCTCAATAATATCAAGTCTCCTTTTACATTACAAGAGCTCAACTTAAGTAAGCAAATAAACATTCAGGATGGACCTAAAACAAGCAACCCTAGGTCCAAACAAAAGCCCAAAACAAAACCCGAAAACTAGAAAAAACATAAAATTGGCCCAAAAGCCCATTTATAGGCCTTATTTCAGAAAATTAACGGGATAACCTGCCTACGGCGGTTACCACAACGTGGCCCTCGTTTCTACGGTCGTTTTGACTGGTAGCACGTCAGAAACGGAGACTCACAGCCCAGGTTAGGCCCATTTTCGTGAAGCGCGGTCTTGGACCTCCAAAAAGAGTAAGGCCCGGTCTTCAACACTTGGGCCCGCATCCAATAATCAATATTTGAAGCTGTTACCCGAGCGGGTGACGGTGGTGTCCTAATGAACCCAAAGTAACCTAAACTTGAAACCGAGCTCCTCAAGACTCTAATAGAAAGAAAGGTTAAGCTCTATGCTCTATTTGCTTGCAATGCTTAGAGGTGCTCAATGAACCGGTAACCCTTCTCTTACTTGAAGAAGATCGAATCGGTCCAAGAAATCATGCCGACTCTCTGCTACGATTGCTTATAAGATTAAAAAAAATTTAAATTTTTTTCCCAACTCTGCGCGTGACTCGCTTTGGCAGCTTTATCCCACGCTACATCAACCGATGTATGTGAGCTTCAAATGTTCGACCAAAGATTTTACCTACCTAATAGTGAAATCCTGCAAATAAAGCAAAAACGGCTCCCATAGAAAGTACATAATGGAAATGTGCTCATAGGTTTCTACCTATGACTAACTTAGTGTGCTTTTGATAGCAGCAGTCACTCTTCTCAAAATCTCTTATCTTAAGAGAAAAAAGATCTACGCTATGAAAAGATATCCCATTCTTGTTGCATCGGCTGGTCAAAGGATCACCCCAAAATTGATTCAAAAGCGCATGGTAGTGTGAGGTGTTTGTCGATCTCTCCGAACCATTATACCTCAAACCACGGCGAACCAATGAATTCATCTTCTGCTTTGCACTGACCCTATTCCAACAGTTCGTGGTGTTGTATTATTAGCCATCAAGTATACTTCATCATAAAGGTGGTTGTTGGTTGGTTGGGTAAAGCCTTGATTTTTATGTTGAATAATCCGGGTTCGATTCTTGCTTTGAACATATCCTTTCACTTTTGGGATTTTTTATTTTCCTTAAACATTTTTCTTATATTTTTTCACTTTTAATTATCTTTTTTAATTATTAAATTGTAACTTGGGAGACATTATATTGTTTTATATCTATGTTTTATGCTCCAAAACCGTGTCATCGTAACTTCGTATATTTCTTTTACGTACGTAACTATGTTAATGTCACCACCACAACATGCATAACGAGTTCGCATGTCAGACGATTAAAAAACATTATGTGGGTGTTTGATAGTGTTTTTTTACTTACTTTTTAACTTATTTTCAAAAAGTTAAAGTCATTTTATAGTGTTTGGTAATGTGATGGTTGTGAGAGAAATAAGTTAATAAGTCAATCCATACTAACTTATTAACTTATTAGAAAAGTCAATAAGTCAATCAATACTAAGTTATTAACTTATTGGAATAGTCAATAAGTCAATAAGTTGTTTTGAGAAGCAATCCCAAATACGCCCATATTTCAACTTCTTGATGTTATTTCAATTAACGTGTTCGTATGACACGTGACTTTACGTATAGGTTTTGTTTTTTCAATACAAAACATCGAACACGTTATCGTTCGGTGTTGATTGTGTCTCAATGAGTGAATTTACATCACGGATTTTCTTCTATTATATAAATATAATAATAATTGATTTTTTCCTCAAATTAAGCGTCGTAATACGCGGGTTCATAATACTATTCTATAAGAAAAATAACATTTAACTTTATTAGAGTTTGGTAACACAAATCAAATATTTTCTATATCTAATTTACGTATATTATTAACGCTCCCTTCAACGTGAGAGTTCACCCCAACGTTTCAACGTCGAATTGTGTACGTCTTTATATCTCTGATGCATCACGCATGTTATTAAAACTCGTCTACCTTAATAACTATCTAGATATTCATCTTTTTTTGCATTTTCTATGTTGTTATCCTAAAAGTTTATAATACCATAATAAAAAATGCCTTTGAGTAAACTCATGGATACAGTAAAAGAACGCATACAACAAAGGAGAGAATATACACAAAGTCTAGTAACGATTGTCAATTACAATAAGGACAAGTGTTTTTTACTCATACTAGAAATTTATTAAAAGGATATAATTTCAGAAATATTATATTTCAGACAAAAAAATTATTATTTCAAGTAAAATTATTCAACAAAGAATCTTCTTGCTCGATACAAGCCACATAACTCGTAAGCCATGTAAAGAATAGTTCTAGAATTATACTATCACTTAATTTGTAAGATCTAATAGGATTATTTTAGCTTTTTTCTTTTTACTTTCCATTCTTGATAAATATACTATTGAATAAGTTTTTTTCCTAAAGAAAGTTTTGGCTCAATGGTTAAGACTTATTCCATTCTATTTATATGGGGTAATGTAATGAACAAAAGATAGAATGTACAAAATAATAAAAATAAATCATTATATTTTATTGTTTTGTTTGGTTACTCATTAGGAACGAAATAAATAATTATTTTGTGTTATTTGTTAAGTGGAAAAGGAACTAAAAAATAAAAATGTACAAGTGGTTATGGTTGTGATGGTTGGTGGTGGTGGTGGCGGTGGCCGATGCTGGTCCTGGTGGCGGTGGTGGCCAGTTGTGGTGGCAGGCGATGGAGGTGGAAGTGGTGTTAGTGATGGTCGATGGTGGTAATTGGTGGTATCGTCGGTGGCGGTGGTGCATGGTGGCGGATGATGGTGGATGTGGTGCTCGGTGGTGGTGGTTGTTTTTTGATGATGGTGGTGGCCGGCGATGGTGTTGGCCAGCGATGGTGGCAGTCGACCGTGGTGGTTGGTGGTAGTGGTCGGTGGTAATTGGTGGTCATGGTGACTAAAGATAAAAGAAAGAGTGGAATGAAAAAAACAGAAGGAAGTAGATGGAATGAATTTTGTATGATTAGAGAGAATAGCATTACTTGTGTAATAATTCATTTTCTCCTTTTTGCTAACCAAACATGTTATATTTCAATCACTTTTAATTCATTCACCCTCGATCGTTTATTCCATCCCACCTCTCATTCCCAGATGTCAAACGCTACCTTATCATGCGCCATCTAGGGTGTCATCGGGTTTTTTAATCGGGTTTCAGGTTCCTCGATTCGGGTTCCTTGGGTTTTTAGGTGTAGGAAATCAACCCGAAGACCAAACCAAATAAGCAATATTTTATCGGTTTTTGGGTTTCGTTATTCGGATTTATTCGGTTCGGGTTAATCGGTAATCGGGTTAGACTAAGGGGCTGTTTGATTACACTACTCAGTAGAATCTGACTGAGTCAGAAGCCAACTCAGTTAGAAGTTCTGACTGAGTCTGGATCTAACTGAAACTTGACTGTTTGATTTAGTATTTAACTAAATGATAAATATATATAATTTAATTTATAAACATTTTTCTAATTTTTTCTTTTTCATGTTTACTCATTAACACCCATAAATCCTCTCAAAATCTTCAATAATAATCATGGGTCATAAGCACCTACACCACTGCCGACGCCGCTCAAGAACCCTTTCACCTCAAAAACCCTTTCACCTCAAAATCTCAAAGCCTTTCACTGCTGACCACCGCTCAAGATGTAACATCCTAAATTTTATATGAATAAAAAGAAAAGAGAAATAATAGGGAAAAGAAAAGGGGAAGCCTTTTGCAAGAAATAAAAAGCGGCCAAAGGGGAGGGGGCCTAAGTGTAAAAAAAGACAAAACCTTGTTATTTTATGATTAAAAAGAGCATGGCCGGCCACTACCACCTTTTCACCAACTTCTTTTCGGCTGACAAGAAAGAAGAAGAGAAAGACAGAAGTTCTCTATCGGATTTATGAAGAAACAAGAGTTAAATCTCCATAGGTAAGTGATCTTAGTGATAATTGGTTTTGTTTCTTCATAGTTTCACCCATAGAAATCGATTTCTAAGTGACATATGTGTGTTGGTGTTTGTTTTGTCTATTATAGGTGTTTAAATTCGTGTACAAGAAAGTTTGGAGGAGTTTTGCTTGTTTGATACATCAGGTGAGTTCTAGACCCCATCTTTTTACATGTTTTAACTCTTTTTGAGTCTGGAAATGTATTAGAGATGTGTTTTATAAATTATATATATGTGTAACCGTATGTAAGTAGGCTTGTATGATGTTGTTCTATGGTTGTTTATATGGTGATTAAGCTTAGAATAGTTCTAACAAGCTTAGAAATAGGTTGATATGATGTTTGGGACTGAAAATAATTAAGAAACATGTTAAACAGGTTGGTCATGCACCTAAATAAGGCCCATGAGCCTAAAATTGCCTTAGAAAAGTTCTAAGTGGGGGCCCAAATAGGGTTCATGCGCCCAAACAGTACCACATGCGCCCAAATTATGCCTTAGAAATTCTAAGTGTAAGTCCATGCGCCTGAACAGTAGTTCATGCGCCTAAGTTCTAAGCACAGGCGCCTAAGTATACTCCATGCGCCCAAATAGTGCCCATGCCCCCAAAAGGCTCATGCGCCTAAGTGTTGAAATGCTTAATTGTAAGTCCATGCGCCCGCATAATTATAATGCGCCTAAACAGGCCTCATCCGCCTGCATAGTCCTCATGCGCCTAATAGTTAGTTTATTTTTCTAAAATTTTGAGAAAAACAGAATGATTAGGGTTTGACCCTAGTTTGACTTTAGGGTTGTAATTGTTATTATTATGCATGGTTATAAGTTGTTCTTATGTTCCATAATAATTACTATTGTGTGACTTTACGTGGTGTGTTTATGAACGTATACGTAAAGTATTGTCACTTCATAAAAGTGAAAGATTAATAATAAAGAAAAGTGGAACATAAATGAAAGAATGCAAGTCTTGCAAGCAAATGAAAGAAAAGTGGAATATTATACAAGGTATTTTAATACTTTTAAAACTAGAACTCACTCATCAACGTTGACTTTTATACATTTTCAATTGGCAGGTAAATATTGCTAAGGATGCCACGAGGGTGAAGCTACTCAGCTGGACAAGCCTGACATCCATTCATCTTTTGATGATATTATTGTTTTGTAATGCAATTAAACAATCTTTTTGTCACACCCTCAATTTCCACAAACAGGGTTTTACCGCTAGGCGTGTGACATAACCAGGATCTCAGATAAGCATCAGTTACACCAAACGACTCGACAATTACAAATCATATAAGTTGCTTAGTAATAATGAAATAAACCAACTTGTATTTAAGTATTGCGAAAGCGAAAACAGGAAAACATTTAACAATAGTTTTGAAACACGCAAACACGCGCCCAATCCAATTTATGTAAAGTAAATGAAATTAAATCTTGAAAACAGTTTGGCATGAATGCGGAATGACATGCAGTGGATACTGTGCTCCTAAACGTGCCATTTCAATGTCTTGAGAGAAAACATGCAAAAGTCAGTACAAGACTGGTGAGTTCACAGGTTTATCAGAAAATAGTAAGTATCAGTAATGTAATTCACAGATTTAGTAATCAAAGCATATAATGGGTAGCTAGCCCATAGCAATCACTATGTGTATGAAGTCGCGACCGAGCTGACATGTAATCAATAGTAATAATGCAGGCCCGGCTGTGGTTTCCCCACCACAGCACTGTAAAACAGGCTGACCGTTCACCCGTTTGACCTCCAGTCAAACTAGCACGACTAGCCCGGGCGGGGTATGTCAATCCCAGTAGATCTACTAACAATCACCTCGCTATTTGCATATTAACGGTCCGAAGGGCAAAGTATAACACTATAGCATCAAGTATATGCAGTATTACAAAAACCCAATGTAATGTAATGTTTATGAAAACATCATGTTTCTCTCCCCCAAAAAGAGTATAAAGTAAAAGTGGGGCTGTAAACTCACCTGGTATGCGTAACAACTATTTAGAGTTTACTTGGAGAATAAGTGAACTGATAACCTTCATAGGTTACCTAAATTATGTAAGTACATAAGTACGTGCAAACAGAGAACATGTGGAACCCTAAGCACATACAACCAAAAACTCAAGGTTTTAGAAAAATAGACATGTTTGACCCGGTTGACCCGTTGGTGACATTATGAGTTGTAATTCCTTTAAGTAACATAATCATTCCTCAAGCATGATTAACACACATCATAACAATTAATTTCCAGTCCTAAACATGATGTCCTAATTAGTAATCATCATTCAACATCATACATGATCATCAAGTTCCATACAAACCAATTAACACATTTCATCACAATAAGCATCCTTAATAAATACTCTAGCATGATCCTAACATCAAGAACATGTCCAATTCACAACTTATACCATAAAAATAAGTTCTATTAGTACTAACATTACA
>BJCO01363690.1:0-17884 GCA_018326465.1 Flaveria floridana
CGGAGCGGCAGCCGTCGCAGATCTGCGATCGTGGGTGTTTTCCGGCGAGCTTGTTGGCGTGGTGGACGCGGTCGTCGCAGGCGGAGCACAGGGCGGCCTCGTCGGCGGAGCAGTAGACCGCCGCCGTGTCTTTGTTGCAGACGTCGCACTGGATCTTCATCAATGGAGGTTTTGCGGTGGTGATGATGGTGGTGGTGGTGGTGTGAAATCGGGAGTGATGGGTGTTATGGGGGATGATAATATATAATAAGTCTGAGATGAAGGGGAGAATAATATAAAAATGGAAAGAGGATGAAGATGAAAGATGAAACCAATATTAATGGGGGTGAGTTGGAGGAAACAAAAAGTCCTGATGGTGGAGCTTTGTTTTTTTTAACTAGACTGGATACCCGTAATCATAAATTGGATAAGTTGAAATAATGATCCCTAAAGTTTCTACCTAATTATGGACTAAATCAATATTAATGGGGTATTACAATTTTAAAACCATAAATATATGTCATGAGAATAGCTACTGTGATATTAATAATGATAGTAGTATTCATTCAATTTAATAATACATTATTTTCTCCAAATTAACACAGACTTTTTGGTTGCAAGTGCAAGAATCAGCATTCTGTCTTCCACCATTTTGTAAATTTTTGAATGTACGGTATGTTTTGTAAATATCTTACGTATTCATGTGTTAGTTATTGCTTCAGGTGGTAAAATATTTTTTTATTAATCCATGTGTTAGTAATTGCTTCAGGAGATAATATTTTTTTTTGTTAATCATCCGTAACATATATATAAGGCATAAGAGCTCTGTGTTAGATTTTGCTACACACTGTTTACGTGTATTAACATGCGAGTTATTCTGTAGAGCGTTACTGTTTGTTACCTCGAATCTGTGTTGAAATCCCCTCGCGCAAAGCTGTAGGAACAACCCTAGTTTTTATTGAAAAATCACACATCCGTTTATTGCTAATTGTAAGCTACACAATTTTTAATCCACCTCATGTTTTTCTTCTTTTAACAACTAATCTACCCTAGGCTAATATTTCACGCCTAGTCTTCCAAAATAGTTTTCAACTCATATCATTATTTTACCAACACAAGTTAGATGAAACAAGATATAAATAAACTAATAAATAAGATTATCCTTCACAAATAAACTAATAAATAAACCAACAAAAACTTTAAGCAAATACGAAACATTATTATTATAATAAAACCTAATTTTTCTATAACAACTATATATTATAATAATAAAACTTAATTGATATTTTTATAACACCTAACCTTTCGCAAGGTTTCGAGGTTTAGATTAAAAAGAACTCTTTTAAAACGCCCCAATAAGCCAAAAAGCATGCTTCAGCGGAGTGTCACCCCGCTTACGCAAAAACATCGGGACGTAATACGTCTATAGTAGATAGAATATGCATTTCGCAGTATAAATTAATTAGGTATGGTTTAAGATAAACAAATACCTTAACAAAAGGGCATGTGTAAGCCCCAGCTCCTTTCCAGGCATCTAGGATCACAGGATCCTAGATAAAAGGGCGAATCAAACCTTGGCGGTATGAGCAGGTATCGTTGAAGCAGATTCATGAAGAAAGTATAGGAACAATATATATATATATACACATGTATATGTACATATGTATATATCGACAGTACGTTGACCAAATAAAATCACAACTGTTAAATCCTTACAACTTCAGAGAATTAAAGAACAGGTTTAGCGAAATGAAACAAAGAAAACGAATTTAAAGCGTTATTAATCATAGTAATAAATTGAGCAAATTCAATACACCTACATGAAAGATCCAAGAGAATAATAATACACTAGAAACTATAATAAAACCGTATAATCCTTACAACTTTCGTTGCCGGTGAGAGGTTGAAGGGAGATGATAATTTGTTAAGCCGTGTGGGAATTGAATGTATTTGGTATGCAAATCTTTCAAAAATGTAGTGTTTATATAGAAGAAATGAAATGGGTCGGAGCCCTTTGATTTGTATTATATTATTTTAAGGGGTCCACCCAAACTTCAACGGCCACGTGGTAGTCATCTAAAGCACCCAAAGCGAATATCCACTAGAATCGAACGATCCAACGGACTTTACGTGCTGATGAATTTACGCGTAAGAAAATCTCTCTTTTTTTTCTTTTTGAGTAAAATCTCATTTTTATTCATGACGTTTTGTTGAATTTGTTATTTTAATTTAAAAAACTTTTTTTAATTATTCACTCACTGTAGTTTATCAAATGTTATCATTTTCATCCACTCCACTAACTCCATTAAGATCTTCGTTAAATATTAGGGTATTTTAGTATTTTTCAAAACTTTAATTATCCAATTAAATAAATTAATCAACTAATATACAATTAAAATTAAAAAAACATATGAAACGACTAGTGAGACCGGACGATCCGATTTAAAATATTCAATTAACTCTAACTTATGTTGTTCGATTAAGGTCTGCTGTTATCACGTTTTGTTTGATTGAGATATGATATTGTCATGTTACGTGACAACAATAGACCTCAATCAAACAAAATGTGACAACAATATATATTAACCGAATAACGGTGCACTTTTAAACAAAATATTAATATCAATTGAAATGTCACAACAAACCTCAATTGAACAACATAATTTAGAATTAATAGAAACTTTTAAATCGAAGCGTTTGGTCTCACTAGTCGCTTCAAATGTTTTTTTAATTAAATATTAATTGATTATTTTATTTTAATTGGATAATTACGGCGTTGAAAAAGACTAAATAACCATTATATTTAACGGAGATTTTAACGGAGTTAGTTAAGTGAATGCAATGAAACATTTGTAACTACAATGACTAAAATAATAAAAAAATATTTTTGGATTAAAATGATAAATTCAACAAAACGTTAGAGACGAAAATGATTACTCTTTCTTTTTTTAATAAACTGTTTTTTAGGTTAATCTTCACCTTAGGATCACCTAACTCACGTTAGAAATCTGAAATCCACCAGGTTAATCTCCATCGTCAGATCACCCCTCTTTAACCTAGATTTAATACAAAGTAAAGTAGGAATAGTCGAGTTACTTGAGTAGATTAATGTTGTTTGGGGAATAAAAAATAAAAAAAATTAATAGTCCTAATATAAAGACACCACATATTATAAATGGACACCCCCTATACACCTCATTGGTGCCTATACATCTTGTATGACACCATACGCGGCTTATAGGGTCGAAAACACTTAAAACGAGAAAATTTTGATGAAGGATGTCAGAGGGCTATATGCCTCATATAGACCTATGCGACCCCTGTACGACACATATAGCGCCATACAATACGTATAACAAATTTCGACACTGACTCCAAGAAAAAATTCAAGGGCCGTCGAGAGGAGTTACATGCCATGTATAGGGCTATATGACCTTCTATTCGAAACGTATGGGGCTACACGACACATATAAAAATTTTGGGTCTTAATTATAATTTTGAAGTGTCCCAATATCCACATCCAAAATAAATTAGGAAGTAAATATCTGACAATTGATACTTTTAATTTGTTTGATTGGGTGATAAATTAAATAAAAATTTATATAATATCACATATATTAATTTATATAAGCTTTTATTAACGGTTATTCTTAATGCTATTATTAGCTACATCATTAGTAGGGTTGTAAACAAATGAAGTCAAGCCGATTGAGTCAAGATGGACTCGTTTAAATTCAAGCTGGGCCGAGATGGCTTGTTTATCTTAATGTGGGTTGCGTCTTGGCTCGTTAATATATCAAACACATTCTACTCAAAAGTAACTTTTTAATAGGATCATTAAAACACTATCAAACAATATTTTATTCTTTAATTTGGTTATTATTTTTTTATTATATAAGTTTAGGAGTTTAATTTAGTTTAATCTTATCTTGAATGGTTCTAATATTGAGCTTGTGAATAAGGGGAGTTAAACATGAATTTACATACAGGAAGATAGGCATACTTTCTACGTAGCCTTTCCTGTAAATGGCTCAAAGTTTGAGGGATAAAACGCAAACAGAAGATTGAAATATACAAAAGAGATGTTCCCGAAGTTTCTAGGTGATACCTATCCGTACATAAAACCACAAGTTGTTGATTACAAACAATATCACATGCCACGTGGTATTGTATGAGTAGCTTTTGTCAGCACCTACGTAAAGCTCCCACAGTTTCCAGTTCCACCAACGGATATCTACACCAAAAACATCGGTATTTTGTTGTAAAATAAACCGTATAAAATATAATTTTAAAAATGTTTTTATTATAACTGTCAAATTTGATTTTTTTGTTTTTAAAAAATTAACTTTTTAAAAGTTTCAATTTTAAAATATTTCCTATTTTTAAAAAACTTTTATGTTTTAGAAAAACATATTATTATATAAAAAATTATTTATTTAGAAATAATATTTATAAATAGATTTCTTTCTTAATATATTAAATCTAAAAAGCGTTAAATAATATTATTAATAATTAAGCTAATTATTTAATAGGAGAGAGATGCAAGAAAATTTTGATGATGATGATTATGGTGTTGCTATGTGTTATTACAAGTTTCTCTTTTATTGGAGTACTAGGCTAAAGACCCGTGTAACACACGGGTTCAATCAAAAAATATTGTTATTATTTAAAAAGGTTCGTAAGTTATAATGATGTTAATAATATTTTGTATATCGATTTTTATGTATAATTTTTAACATTATCTACATCTAATATTAATAGGTTTTCTCTATGAATATTTATACGTCTAAATAGTGTATAATATAAAATGAAATAAACTTATAAATAAGAACTTTAAGTAATAAATAAATTAAATTGAACATGAAAAATAATATTTCAAATTCATAAACATCCAAAAATTTATTTGTATACAACCATATGATGTTTTGTTGGCATTTTTTTATCATTATCTAATATATAGTTTTATTCTCTATCTACTTTTAAATCGAGATAATGTAACATAGAGATGATCATTATCTTTGTTTAAAAACAAATCAACTTTAGATAGCATTATCCTTGGCTCTTATTTATTGTCATTGTAAAACATACTACAAACAGAAACCGTCTTCTTTGAAATTTATAAGAAATCATTTTGTCTGAAGGTATCAAAGTCAATTGTAGAATAAAATTACGATTTTTAATATTACTTCCAAATACATCAAAACAATTTGCACACATATCAAATGAATTTCAATTAAACATAAAAATATGGCAGTACACATAAACAGAAATAAAAAAATTTAAAAAATAGAAACATATAATACTTATTCACAGATGGATTTGAAGTAAATCACCTTTAAATACAAAAATAAAAGTAAAATAATATTAATCCAAAAACACAATTGTAGACGATGATAGGTTAATTCATAATCATAGAGAATGAAACCTCAAATATAACAAAAAACAAATACATTTTGTTGAAGAAAACTTGATGAAACCAAAGTCAAAATGAGAACATTGATTTGATGAAGTCTGTCGAAGACGATATCATCAGACTTTATAAAGACAAATCGTGAAGGTCGTAAAGGTGGGATGGTTGAGAAATATTTTAAAATCAGGTATGATTTCATTTTCAAAAAAAAGTTACCCATGAATTCCTTCAAATTAAAGAGAAGTTGATGAAAAAATCTCATAACTTTTGTAAAGATTTGAACATAAACCGATTATTTAATGGAAACACACAATTAAGGAATCGATTTCATAGATGAAGATCATATTTTTACGGATTTTTTTGATAAATTATTTGAAGAAAGAAGAAATATTTGGTTTGATTTAATTTTCAAAAAAAGACGTGCTCTAATTTAGGGTTAAATTTCCAAATTGTCCTTAACTATCTCTTGTATAAAAAGTTGACTTTTAGTCAAATGAACCTAGACTAACACTAAGAACACATACATATTTAGGCGGGAATTGAAAAAAAATAGAGGCTTAAGAGAATGCCATGTGATACTAAAATTATTGTTTTATTAATAAGATTAGATTAAGGTTAAGATTAAGATAAAGATGAAGATGAAGATGAATGTAATTATTTAATATGAGAGAGAAAACGTAAAAATTTTGATGAGAATAAAAATAAGGTGCTCACATGTATCCCCCTTATTATTCTTTTATTAAAGTTGGTAGATGATATTTGGGTATTTTTGTTGATTTTGATGACCAGGCCTACTAAAAAATCACTGGCATCCAAAACATATTGGATATTTGTAAACATGTTTTAGAGATGGATGCAAAGGCATAAGCGGAACAATCATTAACCTATATATTTAAAGAACAACATGAATGAATAGTAAATTAGGAGATTTTATGTGTGTTGTACAACCTGGCTATGCGGTGATACCCCCACCACCTCTTTAAAAGTCCTTTTTCACTTTCTTCTTCAAATTGGGACATAGAGAGATAGGGTAATAGGATTGAGGTGAGGTGTTTGCTTCGACGGTGGCCTTCCGTCTTGTCTTTGTCGTTCGTTACTTGCTATCGGCGTCGCTGACGTTGATGTGATGAGGTTCTAGGGTTTTGTAAAGAGAGAGACAGGAGGTTGTTATGTGGGTTACCGAAGCACTGGTGGAGGTTGTATTTGGTCTTCTGTTTCAAGCTTTATCGACGCATTGGGTTCCTCCCTGTGTACCTTTCTTCCTCTAATTTAATGTTTATGGTGGTTGTTTTGGCTCCTGACGATCCATCTTGCCTGAAATCAACACCTGCAGGGTGTATTAAGCCTCGCCGTCGCTGGTCCTTTACTTGCTTGGGTTTCCTTGGTGGCGGTGGTGGTGGCCTTTAGGGTTCTTGATCTCAGATCCTTTCTAGGGTTTGCTATTGGGGTTATGCAGTTGATGTAGGTTGCAGATGCCATAGGTGTTCGTCCGGAAGTCACCATATGGCGAGGGTTATAGAACCATGCCGTCACCGGACTTTTGCTTATGTGAGTTTCCTTGGCAGCAGCGATGAGGAGCCATTTTTCTTATTCTGTTTGATGGTCCTTGGTTTGATTGAATGTTGTTAGTGTTATGGAAAGGATTTTAGAAGTTTATGTTGTCGTGACCTTTTGTTAACACTTTTGGAACACCAATATATTCTTACTGAGATATTTATTAGGCATCAAACAGGTGCCTGATCAAAGCTCTTCAGGGTTGATGATGATGAACTTGAGTTCATCTGAGGCTAATCTGTTTATATGTTTTTCAAGTTTAGGCCTTTTTAGTTGTTAAAGATCTCTAGTGTGGACTCTGTCAGATTTACTCTTACTGAGACCTTTATAAGCCACTGATGATGTGCCTGATCGAAGCTCTTTTGGGTTGATGATGATGAACTTGAGTTAAACTGAGAATTTTTTGTTTGGCATATGTTGGATTTTGTTTGGGGTGCTAAGGTTGATGATGATGAATATATATTCATCTGAGACTACTTTCGTTGGCTAACAATATTTCGCTACGGTCGGTGATAATCATGTCTTGTTTTGTGTAGCTCTTTTAGGTCCTTGGGTCGATGATGATGATCATATATTCATCTGAGACCAGTGTAGCCTAATTTCGTTTGAAACAATATCATGATTTGGTCAATGATCACTTATGTTAGCTAGGACAATATCTTGCTTTGATCGATGATGAAAAACATATGTTCGGATGACACCAATTTACATGTTCATATTAGACCTATTTTGTTGGCAATTAGGTTCTGTGGGATAAAAACAATCATCATGGGAGAATAGTAAATCATTGTTCGTTTAGTTAAATCGTTGTTCATTTAATCTGTTTTGGGACGATTTGCTTAGAAATCACTTATCGTGTTTGAATCTGGTTCGCAAACACTGTTGTACGTTACTATATGTTTTATTATTAGTGAATGTTGCATGGATATAACGTCTGGGTTTGGCATGACAGGATCGGAGGATGGTCGGCGCATACCAGCATCCCCTTGCAGCCACGTGGTGTGCAATTTGCCTTTCGAACATTTAACGTGAATGTCACTTCTATGATGATAGAAACGTCACCAAGCGTGTTTATTTGAGCTTCATTCGCTTCTTCCGACGCGCAGTACAGCACTAGTTATACATTTAATCATTAGTTCAATTATCATTTTGATTTGACCTTCATAAATGAAAGAGAGAGTAAGCAAAGGGAACTGCTATAAAAATTGTGGGCTGAGTTTAAAATCATTTAAGGGTGAGATGTGGTAAATCTATACTATCATATAAAACATACTAAATAAACAAATGATTTAAAATTAATTTTAAAGTGTGTAAGACTAATTTTCTTATGTAGAGTATAAGTGTTGCATTAATACCATTGATTTTTCGTCTAACTGATTAAGGTTAGATAATCATGACATGTAAATTATATGATCATTCGTCAGAGGGTTTTTCCAGCAATGAGTTTCATTCTTAAGGAGTTGGGGGTGCGATCCCGACTAACGCACGGGTAGGTGGACCCGATAAAGATAATTACACAAATTTTTCGAAACAGAGTCGCACATTTTCCGTTTAAAATAAAAATGTCGCATGTATATATTCAGAGTTTATCTATTTATAATCAAACAAATTATTTAATAGGGGCAATTTTGGTATTTAATGACATAAATTTAGCATGTACTTCGTTGTTTATGTTCTTTTACAAGATTCTTTTTTTTTTGGTGAAATTCTGACATTTTTCTAAACGGAAAAATTCATAGGTTTTCTGGTGGGGTGAATCAAGAATGTTTCATCATCTATCAAGTTAACCAAGCTACGTAGGACCATGTGTCTTTTGATTGGATCAGAATTGAAGCTTATGCATGCAGAGATCGACTCAAACAACCGTCGGTGTAACTATAGTCACCTGGTCCGTCAGTTCTCCTTGCATGCTAGCCCACACAGACGTACTCCTGAAAACCAAAGTGGCTCCTAGTTCTTAGCCCTTCATATAACCTTAATGCCCTCACTTGAGTCACAAGCCCACGTTACTGAGCCCGAGAATTCAAAGAATCTATCAATAATAGGCCAACTGATCTTATTGATGATTCCCTACAAAAATTGAACGACAAACAAGCTGCTTCTCTAGTCATCGAGTTCACAACAAAAGAATTAAGAGATCGATGCGGTGTGGGATTGGATGGTTCGTAATGATCTAGTTCATCATGACAAGAAGGTTAGAGTTATGAACATCAATGGAGAAGTGACATCTCTATCTTTTCTTTGGATCAAAACCCGGCCGATGGAAGTAGGTCGTGTCGAAGTGGAAGGACTGGAACTTATTTAACTTTCTAATGTAACTCATTGTAACTCGATGTTTGAAGATTGTATTCTCTCTAGCTTCTTGCTAGGTCTTTTAGTTTTAATCTTTAGCCGATAAAAAATTAAACCTAGAGTCTATACACGTACTTAAGAGTGGCAAGTGACAATGGGTTAGTTAGAATCATGGAGCTAGGCTATACCTAAAATGGAAGGATTGTTGTATTTTTACAGTTCGTTAGCTCTTATTTGTGAAGTTTTCTACTGTGTTTTTTTTCTCACTTTTCTTATTTTTTTACTGAAGAATCTATTTTGTAATTGTTTTCTTGGCCTCTAGCTCCTGGCTAGTCGTCTTTTTAATGCAATTTTTCGCAATTCAAAAAAAAAAAAAACGAAGAAAAGAAAAAAGATCGAGTGGCAGGTGAATTGTAGGCCATCATTTGCATGTCTTATTCGATTCATGTATATATCAAATTAAAAAAAATTATAAATCATCTACCATAATTAATTTCTTTAAGAAAATTATATTTTACTAATTCAAACTATTAACTATTAACCAATATTGATATTAACTAACAATTTGACTAGTATCAATCCTAACTTTTGATTTTGTTATCAATAACAGTAATAGACTAACTTTTCGTTAATTAGCTTCGTTACTTTTAATGACGTGACACATGATATTACTCGTAACATGACATGTAACATAGCGTATGACATAACTAAAAAAAAGTATATCACTCAATTTATGAGCCTTTTTGTCGCCAAGCTACTAAACTAGCGACGAGCGTTATGTTTATTTCAGAAATGATATTTTATAAAAAAAATTGAGTAATATATTTATATTTCTAATTATAACTATGTTATACGTCATGAGATACGCCACGTGATACATCATAAAAAACTAATGAAGTAACAAATATTTAGACTGAGACTATTATTAATAAAAAAATCAAAAGTTTGGATTGATACTGATTAAATTGTTAGTTGAAATCAATATTAACAAATAGTCAATAGTTTGAATTATTAAAATAAAATTTTCCAATTTTACCAATGTCAGTGCAACCAAGTTGCACAAGTGCTGCAACAATGTATACTATACTAAGCACACAAAAGAAAGGGGAATACATATCATAAAAATGCCATACAATGTAGTTTACTTAACCATCTTCTAAATAGGATTGTCTTAAATTAAAATGTTTTTATCTAAAAAGAATATGAGTGAGGAAAAGTAACTTAATACTAAACAACCATGATAAATATTTTTAAAATCACACATTTTAGTAAATAAATTTTCTATCAACACTCTTTCAGGGAAAAAAACTCGAATACTCCGAACTTGACGATCTATCGGGACTGGTTACATTGGACCTAACCGTCAGTCGTAAGTCATACCCCTCAGATGCGCGGGAACCGGATTGAATCCATAAACCCTCGCCCCCCATCAGGATCGAACCCGGGATGAAACCCCGAGCCAAACCTCCACATAGATGCCGTAGAAGTTAAATGGGGAGGGTGTGATTTGAACCTGGGTCACTTAGTACACCAAGATCTATTATTTCGCCTTGACATTTTTTCTTTTTAAAATTAAAAAGTATGATATATAACTTTAAAAAACTTAATTCTTAAAAAAGTTATATAAAGAAATTAATAGGAATTAAGGAAAATAAAACTTGGGCCAATTTTGTAACTTGAGGTCTACTTTAGCCAAGTGGGCCTGTTTGTTTATGGATGTCCCTATTCCCTAATACTCCCTATTCGTTATATTCGGCTTTAGGCCTATTAATATCGAACCACTACAATAAAGAAATATTCAGTAATTTTAAATAGCACCCTAAAAACATAGAAGGTGAGGCCGGATTTAGAAGTGTAGCTTACAATAAGAGTATCAAAACACGTTAGAGTCCGAACCACTTATTCGAGAAACGATTATTGACCATGTTGACTTGAAAGGTTCGGTTCGGGCTTTTATTCTTTTTCAAAAAAAAGAAAAAAAAAAGAAATGTGCACCAGTATTGTCCTAGACCAGCCATGTAATGCCCAGCTCGACAATAACCTCCTGCAAACGAGTCCACATTCCATGGTATTAAAAAACGAGTCTCGTACCCTTACAAAAAAAAACATCGGTTTTTATTCTTCACAGAACACAATGACTATACTATTGTAAAATCTGCATGGGCCCCCATGGACTCACTCTAATTGTTCCAAGTATCCCGGTAATTTCTTCATCTTCATCGGTGTCAAAGTTGATCTAATATAATCAACAATAACAAAATTGTTATAAAGAAAACAATATAATTATGGATTCATTTTTCGTGCCTCTTTGTGAAATTGAACATATTTCTTAGTATCCCCTAAATGACATTATAAAAAACCTTTATTCTAGCATAGGGCTTGATTTGTTAGTTTATAAATTACAAATGAACAGTGTACAAATCATCATCGTAGATGACGATGGCACAGACATGGAGCATGAACTTTAAAATAAAAGACCCGATTTGTTGATTAGGAGGGTGATGTTATCCGGTTTAGCAAACCAAATCGGATTGGGCCTTTTTATGTTTGTAACCTTTTTTTTTATGTTAATAATGGGTCATTAATTAAACACTTAACTACGTTTGGGTTATGCATAGTATTGTTACATGAATAGCATTGGACGTAGTTGGAAGAAGCTCAAGACGTTGAGGCGTCTTGCAAATGATTTGTTGTGGTTGAAGATGAAGCAAAGAAGAATGTTACATAATTCAATGGCTTGTAATTGGAACCAAATGAATTCAAACTTAGGCTGTAAATTTATTCAACCAAGCGACGTATCATTGTGTTAAGGTAAGAATTCAAAACTTGTGCATGTTGTCACTCACTCTCTGGTACAACGGTTGCTACACTTAGGTTTCGCATTTGAAAACATGTGGGGAAGAATGGGTATTTTGTGGCACCCACCATCTATTTATTTATATATTTATAAAAAAAAATCCTCTCTGTACAATCTAGTATTTTTTAACATGTATAAAGTGGTTTGTCTTTCTCAAAATCAAGTTCCAATGATTTGACATTATCAAGTACAAAAAGTGCCTTTTTGACATTGTTTATGCATCTTTTATAGTCACAATACGGATCGGTTTGTAGAATATTTGTCATTGAAGTAGTCATAATAGATGTCTGCTAAAATTGTTAAAAATGCAATCCAAACATAATTATTGTCTAAATATACTAATGTAAGCTTTAACCACTTGTTTGTCCTCTTGGTCAGCACCTACATAACTTGCATATATAAAAACCGACTTTGGTTTTCTACTATATGAATGGGTCAAATCAGTACGTTGACCTAGGTAGCTCGACGAACATGTTAGTTTCTCCGAAGTAGGTTCTAAATGGTCCCCCAAATATGACATAAATCGGTCAAATCGGTTGACCAGGCTCAACGAATAAAGTTGTCGGAGTAGGTTTGACATTCAAATGATCCCGTTTGAGGTATGTATCCCTCCTATCCTTAATCGTATGTGTATATATATGTGTATACGTATACATATAAATATGTATGTAGAGGTGCGCAAGTCGTGCTTTTATTTTCTTCCTGGAATTGGTTTGGGTAGGAGCCGTATTTGTGCCAATGCAAATCAAACCCGAGTCGAGTGAGGAGCCGGTGCGGTTCCGGGTCAGGTTTTGCACAAACAAAACCATACCCAACCCTTTCATGTTCAAATTCTTTTATTTTGTAAACAAATCACTTTCATGTTCAAATTCTTTTATTTTGTTATCCAGTCTAAATAATAAATGGATTATCAAAGAATCTATGAAATGATAAACTCCCGACAATCTTGTAGTTGGGTTTCTAGAAACTAAAGAAATTCGATGATATCCTTTCTGCTTTTTCAATCCTCGTACAAAAAGAGTATAGCTCAAGCATGTGATGACAAATAGTTATGAAAAATCTGTAAAGTTTGTTTTTGTCGTAAAGCACTTACAAAGCACCTACAAACATTGTTAAAAGTAAAATCTATCGAGTTTACGGTCTAAAAGAAAACATACATAATTTTACTTTGTTCAAAAACATCATGCAACATTTTTGTAAAAAACAAATGTGAAGTTATCAATAATTTTAACTGCAAGACCATCTTGCACAACCAATTATTGCTTTAAATCAGTTTAATTTTAATCTTATTTTTTCAACATGTTTTTATTATTGAAGCATTATCAAACGAAATTGGGAAAATATTTTGCTTTCTAATTTAAAGTTCCTGAAGTAAATTTTCTTCAATGTGTGGATATGCAAACAATTTAAACGCAATTGTATGTGTAATCATTTGCCACGTATTGAGATCTACCGAATGAGCGGTGATGTAGAAAAATCATTTCGCTAAAATGTAAAGCTGACCACATTAATAGTTAAGTTTACATCGTATTATAAATTATTAAAAAATATAAATAAATCTTTTTTGGCATGTTTTTATATTCTTAAACAATAGTGCCTTACAGTAGGAGTGGAAGATCTTGAACCAAACTTTAAGGAGGTCTGGGGCGAAAGTAAGTTATTTTAAGAGAGGCGGACTCTATATTTATTAAAAAAATTCCATTACCGAACCAAAAGTTTACACTATAGAGTCGAAAATTAACACTACTGACGAACAAAAAGGGAGATGGATGCCCCCAGACCCCAAAGAAGCTTCGCAAATGTAGAGTAGTACAACTTACATGAGTGTAACGAGATTAGAGCGTCTGTCAAATTATCTTTGTCAAGCAATGTTTCGTTGTCTAAGTTGTTGAACGGTAAACCTTATTGAATCTTGAACTTCGTCACTCGATCCCGAACCATATCATGTTGTAAGTAAACATTCACGTCATAAGTAATTATTTTTAGATCCCAAACTGTTATGTTTCTCAATGCGCTTCCTCCTGGTCAAATTCGATTGAAGAACTATGGAACTAAAAAGTATGATAAAATTTGCAACGAGTCTTTTGAGACCCGTTAGACATCTCACAAAAATCGAAATTTCCCCAAATTTATTGGTTCCTTTAATTAGGTAGCACCCTCACAAGCTAAGCTCAGTTAGGAACTAACACCAGCAGATAAATGAGATAAAGTACTTTTGAAAGCCATAACATTTGTAAAGATAGTACTTTTTCCGTGTTTTTGAGTTCATTTTTGCATTTTCAAGTGTTGTAATCAACTAATACATTTCACAATCTATTTATATTAACTTAGGAGGTTAAAATGATTAAAAAAACATCAAACAGTCACCGACAGTCATAAAAACGGCTATAAAGTCATATATGATAGCTAGTTTCAAACGTTTGTAGCCATTTTAAATGTCTGTAACTAGTTTAGAACTAATGAACTTGTTCTAAACAAACTTAAGGCAAGATGAACTCGCTTGTAATCGCCGGGCTTTTTAGGTAGAAACTTTGGGGATTGGTAGGAACCGGTGCTGGTTCGGGTAGAGTTGTCAAGTGCGGATCTGGAAAAGATATTAAACTTTTAGAAATGACAACTTGGGTTGTGCTACAAATTGTTAATTTTGAGATCAGATATTATAAAAAATTGATATACTTTCAATTTTTTATCATAAAAATGTTTGTATAATTTTTTGCACGTAAAAACCAATATGCTTTTTGTTTTGTCTTGTAAAAACCGTAATATTTTTTATACATAATAACCAATATACTTTATGTTTTTTTTCTCATAAAAATACCTCAACAATATTTTACACATTAAAGTCACTTCACATGTTAAATTTAAAAAAAAATGTGAAAAAGAAAAACTAAAACAACTGTCGTATGTCTTTTTTTTTTCATACGTGACTTGTTAAACGTATGGGAGCTCGACCCCTAATTTAAAGTGTAATCTCTCATTAAACTCCATCATTAATATTCATTTAATATATCACATTCTATATTATGTATATATAATTTGACATGTTAATAAACTTTTAAAAACAAACAAATAAACAAACATACTCAGTATATTTCATTAAAAAATAGGATCCGAGAAGGGTAAATAGTGACGAGTCTTTTCTTTATATAGAGATATCTTAATAAACCTTTGAAAAAACTATTTAAATAATGTATGCACTTTAAAAGTAAGTTAGTGTCTTTTACTTGGTTATATGTACTTGGTCCTAACACCTAGTATAGCTACATATGTTCTACTTAATAAACAAATCTGAAATGTGAAAATAATAATTATTCCGGAAGCTCTGCAACTGGGCCACGTCACCTACGCGTTGCCAAAAATAATCAAGTGGCATGCAACTATCAGTTAAATCATGTAAAGCCCTAACAATATATATAGTCAGCAGATCGTCTTCCTTATATGTACACATATAAACCCACTGCTTCCTTCGATCGATTATATTACGAAACTTACTTATAACACCGGCAACAATATATCTTCCTCCGGCTGACCGCCAGCAAAAGCAGAGATCGATTAAGTTCACCTTCTTCGGCTCATCACCAACAGACGCCAAGATCAATCGAGTTCACGAGAAAATCGTAAGGAAATAAAACTTTTGCTGATGTTTCATTTGAGGTGGTGCAGAATCACATTTTCTTCATCACCTTCTTTAATTTACCGATTAGTTTTCTGTTCTAAAGCGCTCCTCATTTCAATTTAATCTTTTGTATGTTTGTATGTGAGTTTTTTTAGTGTTTTCGGATCAAACCTTGAACCTTCAAATTTAATTTGAGCTCACAAACACACACATGTTAAAATTAAGGTTTCAAAAGTTCAAATGTGTTAAAAGGTTTCGATCAAAACTCTGATTCTCTCAAAAGTTCAACAAAATTTGAACTTTTTTTTTGGTCTTTTTTATATCAGCTAACTTTACAAACTCTACCCACTTGTCATCAACTTGTCCAAATGGAACAAAAACTTCCAACAACTTGAAAGCAATATTTTACTACACTATCATCCCCTAGACTACAAACCAGGCCATTTTGTTTTAAATATCATTTTTCATTTGATATGTAATTTAGCTTCTCTTGTCATATATATATTTACACACTTCTATCTACGTTTTCCCCCTTATATTACCCTATAGATTTTATTATAATTTAAGTTATTTTTAATATATATTATTTTAAAATACTATAAAAATGGTATACTTAAATTTAAGGTAATAAAATTCTTATATAAATATTCCATCACTTTAACTGCTAGATGACCACCCACCCTTATACTTTTTTACTTTTTTTTTTTTGATTTTTTAGTATCATTTATTATTTTTTTTTAGAATAATTTCTAATCTGTTCCTCGTTCCTCAACCACTCTTAATTCATTACATTTACTATTTGGATTGCAGATTCCGCAAACATCTATGACCACTCTAATGACAACTACTTTACAAATCAATCGTTTTTGTGATTGTAAAGGCTGCCTAAGAAAAGTGAAGAGTGCGCTTAGTAAAGTTAAAGACGTCAATTCACTGACACTAGATCCCGAGATAGGGGAATTTACATTCTTAACCACTAAAACTCGTGAAGTAATAGAATATATTTTTAGGGAAAAATTTCCTAAAAAGAAGATCATTGTGACACAAGAAATCAACCAACAAGATCTTGCATCAACGTCCACACTGTTACCATCACAAACTACTATCACGTCATGCGCTCCACCTATGCCCATATCACCCGATATTGTTTATGGGTACCCACAAAAGTTCTATGATTACTACAAAAATCATCCACATGGATGTGTGTCACAATATATCAACGACCCATATCTTGCGGCGGCACGACCACTGCCCATGCCACGTCCACCCCAAACTAATACCATGCCATCTGCTCCACCTTTGCCTACATCTATGGTTTATGGGTACCCTTCAGAGTTCTATTTCTATAGTTAAAACAAAAATCATTCATATTGAAGTTGCATCATTCTTTAATTGGTCAATTGATCATGATTTATTTTGTAAGTTGTAATTTTGTTACATATTTATACCGAGTTATGCATTTCGTTTTTTTTTTCTTATTCTATGTATTTAATATTGCGTACGTACTTGTATTTAGGGATACTTTTACCCTTTCAGCGTGTCTAGCAGTTAGAGAACCCGACAAACCGAAAATGATTGCTCGGCATCTTCATTTGATACGCTGTCAGCTTTTTTATGTGCTTATTCTACAATGGCGTTGGCCCCCCGGGTTGCATATATTGGCATAGATTAACTTGAACAAAAGTATCAATTCTTTAAGGAATTAAAATAGATGAATTATAAGCCTTTCTACTTAAAATATACACCAGCAAATCGAATAAGACAAATAAAAATGATCGTCTATTAGTCACCTCCTATTCTTAAACACATGTACAGTTACAACAGTAGTTGTATGAGAACTTTCATGCCACAAGTTGTCTAGTCTAACCAAAAAATACATGGTCTCACGTAACTTTGGTGCAGTTTGTTTTTTTTAAGATAAAATATCTGCAGTTTGTGAATCATATCTGTAGACATCTTTAAAAAAAGATGTGAACTAAACTTCTGCAATCTGCAAGTATGACATTGTCTGTCTTTTAACGTCTATAGACTGCTAAAATAAACTGGCGGTAGTGTACGGATGATGGTGGTGGTGGTGGACGGTGATGGTGGTGGACGACGGTGCTGGACGGTGGTGGTGGTGGACGGCGATGGTGGTGGACGACGGTGCTGGACGGTGGTGGTGATAGTGGTGGTG
>BJCO01363691.1:0-12320 GCA_018326465.1 Flaveria floridana
CCCCCTCTCGAAAAATGAATGTTGTCCTCAAGATTTGGTAATAAAATGAGGGAAACAAATTTTGCATCTCAAGTTGAGAGAAGTCTGAACGTATGGTTGTAGCTTAACATACACCCAATCACCTAATTGAAATTCATGATTCACCCCGTGCTTATCAGCTTGGTGTTTTATCTGAGATTGAGCCTTCATCAAATGAGATTTGAGTTGTAATATCAATGCCTCTCGATCATGAAAAATTTCTCAACTACGGCCACATTAGTATCCAGAGGGATATAGGGAATGTGTAGTAGAGGTTTGTACCCATATAAAGCCTCAAAAAGAGTCACTTTAATAGCTGAATGATATGTGGTGTTGTACCACCATTCGACTAAAGATACCCATTGAACCTATTGACTAGAGTGTCCATAACCATGCAATGCATATACGATTCGAGACATCTGTTAAGAACTTTAATTTGACCATCAGTCTGGGGTGATAGGTTGTAGACAAAGCCAAAGTCACCCCTTGAAGGCACATGAACTTCTGCACATGACTTAAAAACATGGATCATGATAAAAAAAAACTATTGTAGATGGGCATCCATGTAATTTGAACACATGATCCATAAAGATCTGAGCCAATTGAGTTGCGGTATAGTGGTGAGATAGAACGATGAAATGTCTATATTTAGTTAAACGATATATAATGACCCAATTGGTGTATTTTCCATTTACCATTGGAAGGCCAAATATAAAATCCATCAATATATCACTAAAGATAGCAGTCGGAATGGGTAGAGCTTTTAGTAGCCCGAGATTGGCAATCGTTTCATACTTTGCTCTTTGACTTATAGTGTAGGATCTAACAACTAGAAAACATCATTGGTACACCCCTTTACATTAGAATAGTTATTTAAATCTATATAAAGTTGGTTTAAACCCGAATGACCACCAATGGCAGAGGAATGGCTCAATTGAAGTAGGTCGTGCTTTAACTGAGGGTCATTGCCATAAGAAGCTTGTTCTTCCATTCAAGACACTTCCTAACCCAAGTGATATTTGTTAAGGTTTTTCCATTTGTAAGTTTATTGATCAAATCTACCAATGTGACATAAGTGGTCCACAGTTGAGAAACCACTCCCATAATAGTGGGTTGAGAGAAGAAATAGCCATAGTCCATAAAGAAGCACCTTGCACCCTAGAAAGTGCATTAGCCATTAAATTGTCACTAATTTTCTTGTAATTAATTTTCATAATCATATCCCATCATCTTAGAAAGCCAAGTTTGTTGCAAAAAAGTAGTAACCTGTTGATCAACTACATGTTTGATCCTCTTTTGATCCATACGCATAATGAAACGAGTAGATGCCAAATAGTGATGCCAGTGCTTAACTGCCATGATTATATCTAAGATCTCTTTCTCATACACATAGTAAGCTAATTGTCGAATAGAAAGAGCTTTGCTGATGAAAGCTAATGGATGGCCTTCTTGAATTAAAACAGCCCTGACCCTTGGTAGAGGCATCCGTTTCAAGGGTGAAAGGCTTAGTAAAGTCTGGCATAGCCACCACTAGAGGAGAGCTAGGGTTGTCTTAAGAGCTTGAAAAGAATGTTGAGCCTTCACAGACCACATGAAAGCATTTTTCTTCAAAAGATCGGTCAATGGTTTTGCTAAAACGCCAAAACCTTTGATAAAGCGTTTGTAATACCTTTTGAACCCAAGAATCCCCTTAGTTGTTTGACCGTGACTGGAGTAGGCCATTGGGCTATAGTAGTAAGTTTTGTCTGTTCAATCGCTACCCCTTATTAGGTGATCACATACCCAGGTATTCAATTTTAGTGCCCTAATATACACATTTAGAAAGTTTGGCTTTAAGAGAATTAACTCGTATTAGCTCAAGTACCTCTTGCAAATCTTATAGATGATTTTGCATAGTAGGGCTATAGACAAGAATATCATCAAACAAGACTAGAGCACATCTTCTCAAAACTAGTTTAAATGTAAAGTTCATAAGAGCTTGAAAAGTGGCAGGAGCATTTGTAAGGCCAAATGGAAGAACAAGGAATTCATAGTGTCTGATGAGTTCTAAATGTAGTCTTATGAATATCATTCCCAAACATGTGGACTTGATGGTAACCGGATCTTAAATCCAATTAGAAAATATAACATCCCTGCCTAATTCATCAAGTAATTCCTTGATCAAAGGAATAGGAAATCTGTTCTTAATTGTTGCCTCATTGAGTTTCCTATAATCCACACATATACGCCTACTACTATTTTTTTTCTATACCAATACAACAAGAGATGCAAATGAACTTGTACTTCCCCTTATAACACCAACATCTAACAATTCCGAGTTATCTTTTCATTCACATCTTTTTGAACTCCCAAATACATATTAGGCTTCTAATTAAGAGTCATGTTTTCATCCCCAAGCTGGATCTTATGATCAGTTTCTTTTAGGAGGCAATCTAATTAGCAATTGAAAAATGCCATCATAAGATTCTAACAATTGGGTCAAATAAGTGTCCTTTGCACCTCTTGAATATGTGTAGTGTATCGATACTTATCTGGTTGGTCAATCTACATACTAAATAGTTAGGCATATGGAAGTGGATCCTTGTTTTACAAGTAAGAATGTATTTTCTCCATAGAACATAATTAAATACCAGCAGCTTCTGCACCTTTAAGTTTGAACACTTTACCATCCTCTGTGAACTTTATAGTCAACAACTTAAAGTTCCAGGTGATATGATTCAATACTTGGAGCCATTGGATACATAACATAATGTCATAACTACTTAATGGTATAATGAGCATATTTGATTTGAACCAGGTACCATGCATTAACCATTGAAAATTAGAACTCATCTTGACACAAGACATCTTGTTGCGATCTCTAATTGTAACCTTCATATCATCGACCAATTTAATTGGGCAATGCAACTTATTAGCCAATTGCTTATTCTAAAAAATTATGAGTGGATACTGAATCTATCAAGATATACAATGGTTTAGTGCCCAGGTATCCAATGATTCTCATTGTAGAAAAAGAAAGAATGCTTGTTAATGTATGCAAGGAGATAAGTGCATCAGTAGTAGGGGTTTAGGGGGCTTCAATTCTTCAATAATATTCTTAACTATGTCATCTTTTATAACCTCAAATAGGTACAACTGTTTGGTAGTGCACTTATGACCATGTGTAGATTTTTTAAAAAACCTGAAGCATTCACCCGTAGATCTTTTGTCATCAAACTCTTTACTAGACAATCTTTGTATAAGGTTTGAGCTTGAGGTTGAGGTAGGGGTTGGTAGTAGTGATGATTGTTTGTATTGGACATGGAATATGATGGAAAGAAAGATTTGGTGGTAGGAGATGTGGTTTTGGTGGTTGATGTGATATTAGGAATAGTTGGTTTGGAAAATTAGTTTATGTTCTTGTTATTTTGGTCTTGCATATTAGCATACACATAGGCATCATATCAGGTTTTAGGTTTAAACATTCTAACAGGACCAACCAATTCCTTACTCAATCTTTGTATAAATAAGCTAATTTTATTTTCTTCACAGAGAGTTACCTAGTTCAAGAATGCATCAAAGGCATCATAATAATCCTCAAGGGAACCGGTCTGAGTCAATGCCTTAATTGCCCCCATTGCATCTTACAAGACGGTGTAATGATTCACAACAGTTTCACAGTTAAAGATTATCAACTAAACACACTTACTAGATCAGATAGGGAACCAGGCAATGAAACTAAGAATAACAAGTAATGAACACTCAAGAACACAACAAGTAATGAACACTCAAGAACACAAAGATTGGTTTTCAAGGATGATGTATATTGCTCTCAAGTGTTTTACAAGTGTTATCAAAGCTTAGTTCTAAGTCTGATACATGATATACTTTTATACTACATCATACAACCAGCCATACTTTGAAGGCCATCTGGACACTAATCCAGACAACAAGATCAATGTAAAGTCAAACAGCAGATTGCCTTTTAAGATGTGACTATGACATACCATAGCTCACATCGTATTACAATAAGGATAAAAGTACTAAAGTAAAAAGCTACAGATAAAAGACCATGATGTACAGTTGAAAAAAGTAAAAAAGTAATCACTTACTTATATAAGTTGATAGTCTTCAGACATGATAGCAGAAAGGTCTTCTGCTTTTGTCAAAAGTATGTCAGACACATATGACTTTTAGTCTTCGGAAGAGTTCTGTCTTCAAGCTTCGGAAGACTTTGTCTTTAAGCTTCGAAAGACTTCACTTTTGACTTCGGAAGATTTCTGTCTTTGGCTTCGGAATTTAGTTATTTTTCTTTGTACATTGTCAAATCTTTCGAAATACTTCCTTGTACTTCAGTGCATGTTGACAGATTTTTTGTTAGCATCAACCTCTAAGATAATCATCTTGATCTTACACATCTTTAACCATGGTTCTAGCAAATCGCATCAAAATAGATCAACTATAACTAAACCATTTAATCTCAGACATAGGAAGATTCTTTGATTGCACAAATCCTTGATGCCATTGATGAACTCTTCCCTCTACATGAGCAGCTACATTACACACCTTCAAATTCTCTGGAGTTTCATGAACGGAAAAGAAGTGATTGCATCTATACATCCAGCCTTCAACGTTGTCATCGAATAATTTAGGACATTCTATCTTTGTAAATCGATTGTTACTTTTATGGCTTCTGGATTTAATCGTAGAATCCAAATGCTCCTTAGAGTGCAGACTTGTTCTTCAATTTGAACCACTCTTATTGAGTGCATTCAATGATCGAATTACGCTATCCAGAGATGCCTTCAATCCAACCATCTCTGAACCATTCTTCTCTATCATTGCAACGTTCCGATCCACCACTGCACGTAATTCTTCAAACGCCTTCTCGTTTCATTCCGCTACCGATTCCAACCGTAACAGAGTCTTCTCATACTCTTTAATCGTCTTGTCCATATCTTGATTGCGAGTAGTCATGGTGCCACCGGAGATTGAACAATTGAATCATTGGTAATTGATAACGATGGTGGTCGCCGGAGTGCCGACCGGAGCGTAATTCCGAGAAAGGAATCAGCTCTAATACAATCGTTAGCTTAAAATTGAATAGAAACTTAAAGAGAGGGATACATCAACTTCAAGCTGCTTTTCTCTTATTCACTAACGGTATTTAACAAAATAACAATGAATTGTCACAAGTTCCACAATTACAATTAAGCCCATTGACATACAACTATTACATTTGTAACCCTCCAACTAATAACTTCCTAAAAGTATACAGTAATGTGTCAAACTTTAAAACAATGCGTAAGTTTTCTTATAGGATTTGCTCTAGTTATGTCCATATAAATACATCTCTCTCGTTATTTTAAACATACATTAAACTAAAACCCTATCTCTAGTACTATCGTAGATGTTGCTCATCAACTAGCACTCTGTAATCCATCGATTGTATGTTTGGTCCATTGCTCGTTGATTTCCTTTCTAAGTCTTGTTGCTAATAACTTGGCTGCTATTCTGTATGACGCACTGGTGAAGTTAATGAGCCGATTAGAAGAAGATTCATTATATCCTTTGAGTTACTGTATTTTTTAACTAGAGAAGAGTGGTTAAAACCTTAAGGAAACAAGGCATTATTAGAGAAATGCTTTGTACCTCACTAGAATCCTCCTCTAATACACTAGCCATAACTTTTTGATGAAAACTATTAAACACGCATATGGGTTATTAGATATCACCATCGCAAACCTTTAGTCTGATTCATTTTTGTTTTTGACGTGAGTTACCAAACAAAATGAGAGAACTTGGAATTTATGTCACCATGTTTAGCCAATTGACCCTTGGGGCTATTCAACATTTTTTATTGAACGACAACTTTGACTAAAATAGACTAGAAAAAGCTAAAACCTTGAAGAAAAACAAAAAAAATAAAAGACAATACAACCATTTAAATAAACACAAATAAAAAAACAAGAATGGACAAAGAAAAAAAAAGAACGTAAAAACTCCATTTAGACCCAACGGTCTTCTTCCCCATTATATTATTTTCTCATAATTCAACAATCCTGGCTGACGAGGTCCTTCTTTGATTAAAAATAATGTAATTTCTAGCTTTTCAAATATACTAAGAAGAAGTAAGAATGATACCATGAACCAATTTTCTTTTAAAATCATCATCCGGACACGTTTTGTATAGCTCGTGAGATCTGGGTGGGAAAATGCATATATATCTGGAATTTTACACCATTGATACACTCAAACCCAAATAATATTTGCCACCGGGCATGTGATGAAGAGATGATTAACACTTTCATTTGATTCCCCACACATTTTGCATTCCATAGAATCAAGCTTTACCATCCTATGCGCAAGTGCATCAGAAGTGAGTATCCTATTCATTCATGCTCTTCAGTTAAATATGTTTACTTTGCTTGGAATCCGATTACACTATTGAAACATATAATTGTTGTGATTTAGCAACACCAAAAGAAAACATACACCGAACAATCAAAGAAAACTCCAGCTAAATTCTCATTATACGAAATCGAATGAACAAAATTACAATTACAGAAATGAAATTGAACAAGAACGAAAGATGAATGTGTGAACAATTGAATCAATCACCCATTAAAGAGCAAAACCCTAATATATAGGGTTAGGTTGAGTCGATCTTCAATGTTAATGACTACTAACAGAATTAGTATGAAAACTGACAATACAGGTCCCTCGAGTTTGAGCTAACAGACAATTAGCACCCGAAACTTTCTTGACTTCCGTTGACCTTTATTAACCACTGTATTATTACTTTATTTACTTCAGTTGACTTACAAATCAACTCTAAAACTGATTTAACTTTCACAATCTCCACCTTAAATCAGATTAGAGTGATTTATCCAATAGACAAAGCATTAAGACAAAACTTGAACTTTGATCCCGGTAATGACTTAGTAAACAGATCATCAGCATTATCATCTGTATTAATATCCTCAATCAGTACTTCCCCGGTGTTCATAATTTCACGGATAAAATGGAACTTAACCTTGATGTGTTTAGTCCTCTCATGAAACACATTATTCTTGGACAGCAAAACAACACCTTGATTGTCACAAAACACTTTAGTGTTTAAGATTCCAATGCCCAACTCTGTAACAAAACCCCTAATCCATATAGCCTCTTTTACTGCTTCAGTTAGAGCAATATATTCAGCCTCTGTAGAGCTAAGTGCTACAACATTTTGAAGTTAAGCTTTCCAACTAACAGTATTGCCCAACACTTGAAAAACATAACCAGTAATTGATCTACTTCTATCCAGATCCTTGGCATAATCTGAATCAACATATCCAATTACCATACTACCCTTATCATCATTATGATCACTGAAAACCAAACCTTTGTTTCTTGACCCATTAAGGTATCTTAGTACCCATTTAGCAGCTTCCCAATGTGTCTTCCCTGGATTAGATACAAACCTACTAACCAAACTCACTGCATAGGCAAGATCTGGCCTAGTACATACCATAAGATACATCAGACTGCCTACTACACTTGCATATGGTACTCTTTGCATGTATTCCATCTCAGCATCAGTACTTGGAGAACCTTTCTTTGACAATTTAAAGTGAGCAGCCATGGGAGTTACAACTGGCTTGCTATGCAACATAGAGAAATTAGTTAACACCTTAAGCAGATAAGCACCTTGAGTCAATCTCATAACTCTTTGACTTCTATCTCTGTAAATTTCCATACCTAAAATTTTTCTTGCAGGCCCCAACTCCTTCATATCAAACTCAGCCATAAGAAGTTTCTTAGTCTTCCTAATTTCTTGTAAAAAGCTACTAACATGTCATCTACATATAGAAGTAAATAGACAAACTTGTTACTATCATAACTTTTAAAGTAAACACAACTATCATAGTTACTTCTATTGAAACCAATTGACAACATGTGATCATCAAATCTCTTATACCACTGTCTGGGTGACTGTTTCAACCCATACAGTGACTTTTTTAGGAGACAGACTAGACCTTCCTTTCTAGGACTTACAAAACCCATTGGCTGTTTCATATAGATTCTTTCTTCAAGATTTCCATGAAGGAAAACAGTCTTCACATCAAGTTGCTCTAATTCCATATCAAGTTTTGTTGTTAATGATAATACTACCCTTATAGAAGTATGTTTCACTACAGGGGAAAATATTTCATTATAGTCAATACCAGCAACTTGGGTAAAGCCCTTTGCTACTAATCTTGCTTTGAACCTTGGAGGATCACCTTCACCCATTCCCTCCTTAATTCTATAGATCCACTTGCATGACACCAATTTTTGATCTTTAGGCTTAGGAACCAATTCCCATGTTCCATTCTCATGTAATGAATTCATCTCTTCTTTCATTGCTTCTAACCATTTATCTTTATTTAGAGAACAAATAGCATCTTGAAAAAACAAAGGCTCATACATGCTATCTTGTTCAGCAGTAACAAAAGTCACTGCATCAATGTCATCACCTTGCCTAAACCTAGCAGGGGGAATTATTTGTCTTCTGGGTCTGTCCCTAGCAACACTATAGTTACTAGGACCTGACATTTGCACATTGTTTGTACTTTCAGGTTCTGACTGTACATCAGTATAAGTAGTACTAGTTATTTCATGTAACTCCACCTCAATTGAGTTATCTGCAGCCTTATCAACACCTTGGTCAACTTGAGTTCCAATGATATCTTTATACATCACACTTTCTTGACACTCAACATTTCTACTAACAATTACCTTAGGTATCCCACTATCCATTCTCCATAGCCTGTAACCCTTCACCCCATCAGGATATCCCAAGAAAACACACTTGACTGCCCTAGCATCCAACTTTCCTTGACTTACATGAGCATAGACTAAAGATCCAAACACTTTAAGACCAGTATAGTTCTATTTCTATCCAGACCAAACTTCCATAGGTGTCTTGAAACCTAATGCAGTTGATGGAGCTCTATTTATAAGATAGGCAGCAGTAGAAACTGCCTCTGCCCAAAACTTCTTTGGTAAACCAAAACTTAGCAACATGCATCTTACTCTCTCTAAGTAGTGTTCTATTCATTCTTTCTACTAGTCCATTTTGTTGAGGGGTACCAGGAATAGTAAGGTGCCTGGCAATACCATGAGTCTTACAATAGTTATTGAACTCACCACTGCAAAACTCAAGACCATTATCAGTCCTAAGCTTCCTTACTTTCCTACCAGTCCGAGTTTCAACTAATATCTTCCAATCCTTGAATTTACCAAATGCTTCATTCTTGTGCTTAGTACATAGATCCATACTCTTCTTGAGTGATCATCTATAATGGACAAAAAATATCTAGCACCCCCTAAGGACTCAACTTTGGCAGGACCCCAGAGATCAGAGTGGATGTAATCCAACTTATCTCTTGTTGTATGTGTACTCCTACCAAATTTCACCCTCTTATGTTTGCCTAGAACACAATCTTCACAAAAACCAAAATCACAGGTTTTAAGATCACCAAGAACTTGTTGTTTGTTTAACTCAACAAGTCCTTTATTACTTATGTGTCCTAACCTTTTATGCCATATTAGAGCCTTATCTTTACCACTATCAACAGATGCCACAGAAGCCTCACCAAGAACTATATTTCTATCCATTAGATAGGTATTATTATTCCTCCTGACCCCAGACAACATCACCATTGAACCCCTAATTACCCTGGCCTTTCCATCAAGCAAAATGACATGACACCCTTCTTTTTCAAAAGTACCTAAAGACAACAAGCTTCTTTTTAAAGCTGGTATGTACCTGACATCTTTTAACTCTATATCCATGCCATTGTCCATTCTGAACACCACAGTGCCAATCCTAAGAATCTTACAGGGTCTGTCATCTCCAAGCTTTATTGATCCAAGATCTTCATCCTTGTATTCTTTAAAATACTCCCTTATTGGGTCATGTGATAGGATGCTCCTGAATCCATGACCCATTTGCTTCCCATATCTGAACTTGAAGTTACAAGTACCTCGGCACTATCATAACCATCTTGATCTTCACTTTGACTGGAGTTCTTTTGGTGACTTGTTTCACCTTTCTTCTTCTTTAACTCAGGGCAGTCTCTCTTAAGATGTTTCTCTGAATTGCACTGATAGCATCTCCTTTTGAATCTAGACTTTGACCTTGAATGACCTCTGAACTTTGAAGTTCTTTGGTCTCTTTGATCTGGTCTTCCCCTGGCAAATAGTCCCTCTTCACCTTCATATTTCAAGTCAGATCTCTTCTTCAACTCTTTTAAGTTCAAGGAAGATGTAACTTCATCCATAGTGAGTGTCTCCCTTCCATAGAGTAAAGTGTCTACAAAATGTTCATAGACTGCAGGGAGGGATGACAACAGGATGATGGCTTGATCCTCTTCCTCCACCTTGATCTTGATGTTCTCAAGATCAAGAATGATCTTGTTGAATTCACCAACATGATCACTCATTGAAGATCCTGACTGCATCTTGAAAGTATACAGTTTCTGTTTCAAATACAGACAATTTGCCAGCAATTTAGTCATGTACAACTGTTCCAATTTGGCCCATACACCAGCAGCCGTGGTCTCCTTTGACACTTCTCCGAGAACTTTGTCTCCAAGATTGAGAATTATAGAACTATGAGCAAGTTCCAATTTCTCTCTCTTTTCACTCTCTGTCAAACCCATTGGCATCCTCGCTTCGCCGGCCAGTGCATCTACAACTCGTTGATGCACTAACAGGGCCCTCATCTTCATTCTCCAAAGGCTGAAATCATTTTTCCCATTGAACTTTTCAATATCAAATTTCGTCGATGACACCATATCTCCGATCAAACTTCTCCGTTGATCTTACTTCTTCTTAGATCGTCACTTTCTTTTGAATCGAGCTTCAACCATGGCTCTGATACCAATTGTTGTGATTTAGCAACACCAAAAGAAAACATACACTGAACAATCAAAGAAAACTTCAGCTAAATTCTCATTATACGAAATCGAAAATTACAATTACAGAAATGAAATTGAACAAGAACGAAAGATGAATGTGTGAACAATTGAATCAATCACCCATTGAAGAGCAAAACCCCAATATATAGGGTTAGGTTGAGTCGATCTTCAATGTTAACGACTACTAACAGAATTAGTATGAAAACTGACGATACAGGTCCCTCGAGTTTGAACTAACGGACAATTAGCACCCGAAACTTTCTTGACTTCCGTTGACCTTTATTAACCACTGTATTATTACTTTATTTACTTCAGTTGACTTACAAATCAACTCTAAAACTGATTTAACTTTCACAATAATACCCTCTAAGAGGCATTGTCTTTTAAAGGGGAGGTCCTAAGTTCAATCCCATGATGTAATATAAAATAATTTAGGAGTAGGATATGTTTACTGTTAAATATATATATATATATATATATACATATATATATACATATATATATATATACATATTTTTATATACATATATATATATACATATATATATATATACATATATATATATACACATAGGATTGGGTTCTATAATTAACCTTAAAATAATGTGAGAACCCTTTAACTCAAAAGAACCAATGAGGAGTTGCCACATCACCCACCTTCATAGAAGCTGTTAGGGGTATTATGGTCATTTCCACCTAACCTCCATTTTGCATCCCATGCTTTTTGATAGTACCTTTTGTACTATGTCAAACCCATTCCCACCAACCAATCACATCCATCAACTTTTGTACAATTTCGAGACCTTTACACGGATGTTATCCTTCTTCTTCAATATTATCCTTCTTCTTCAATTTTGCATCACTTGTGTCATAATTTTGCAAGAACAATTCTTCTTTCATGGGTGGCGGTGATGTTTCTCATACACCCACTTCACAAACATTGCAAGTTGTCGACATAAGTGTGCAAGCACCTGTAATGAACCCCGTCCCTCCATCAAGAAATGTTCCTGTCGAGGATTCGGATAACTCCGATCGTGTTCATGATGAAGAATCTCCTGCTAATGAAACCCCTCCACGTGACGCTGTTTATTCAATTTCTCATATGCGATACGTCGGTTATGATGGTCGTGGTTAGATTTTATTTTTTTGCTTCCTATTTTTTCCAGTGTTTGTATCTGTTGTTGTTAATTTTTTTTATTTTATTCATATGAAAGTTTATTTTTCTTATTCTTTTTGTTATTAAAGTTTTATGAACGACATTAATCATTTTGTATAAAATGTTTTTAAAATTTTTATAATATTCATTCAAAATATAATAATGGTCTTCTAAAGTTTGTCAGTTTTTAGTTACCCACATAGTAATGATTAATGTAA
>BJCO01363692.1:0-15236 GCA_018326465.1 Flaveria floridana
ATAACAAGTGTGTATACTTATCTGAATTGACCCGTTTGAAACAAAACATTATAATACGCATTCTTACTATACCAATGCTTGCTATACCCACTATAACGTTTACCAACAGGTGTGTTTGATTTGAATTATTTAGTGAAGTGAATATGAATGTGCATGTTCATATAATTTGAATTATTTTGTGTTCCATTGTAGCATGTGATCGTTAATTGTTTATGTGATAATAAAAAGGTTTTGATTTGAAATTGTTATTGACAAATCATTAACAAGGAAAATAATAGTAAAATAAAACTGAAAATTTGCTTATGTTTGAAAATTATCTACGCATCTCACAAACTTTGACTTCGATAAACCATTGGCTATTTTGAATATTGAGTTGTACAATATTCCCGATGCTTTCAATAAGAAAAATAATTGACGTACAATACAATATATTACAAGAAGATTGATAAACTAACAAAAAATGAGTATTGCATTATAAATTGTTGTTGTCGTCGCCGCAACGCGCGGGTCTCTACTAGTCTATTTCACATGCAAATTACTTTTTAATATATTTTTTAATTTTTACATTCTTATATAGTTGAAGATTATTAATGTTAAGTCTTAGTGTCTTTATTTTTTAACCCACGTAATACATGGGTCGGTTTTTCCGAGAGATTTATAAATATTCATTTTGTATTAATATGTTATTTATATGTGGGGAAGTAACTTTTTTCTATACATATTTATTTTATTTTTATATGCTTATATATTATTTGGTTATTAATAGTAACTAATTGTTTATAATTATGTTTATTTTAAAATTAATTTTTTCACCTCGTGTAACACACGGGGCTTTAGGCTAGTGTATGTATGTATGCATGTATGTATGTATATATGTATATATATATATACGTATAGATATGTATGTATGTATGTATATATTAAAAAGCTAATATAATGTAATGTATTTAAATATACAAAACTGTATATTATATAATAAAATAATGGTGGCGTTAGTGTTGAAAAACTCGTGTCCAAACACACACCTTGAATGTCTTACTAAGAGGCGTTTGTAGCCGTTGTCAAACGGTTCTTATTTTCTCTCTCTTGCTTTTTCAAATAATTGGACCGTTAAGGTTCCGAACGTTATTTCTTCTCCTTCCCCCAAATTCCCCCATCTGATTTTCCCTTCTTCATCTCACCGCTCTCGCTCACAAACCCTAGAAACAAAGAAAGGAACACTTTCAATCAATTTCTTCAATTCAATTAGATTAGAAGCACTTTGGCGATGATGGAGGACTCGGGGAATGTCACGATTGATCCTGATTACGAATTCTCTGCACCCAGATTCTTTGATTTTATTGAAGGGGAGACTGAAGATCAGATGCGTCAAGCACATCTTTGGTTTGATACGGCTCTTACTTACGCCCCTTCACGTACGTTCTTTCTCAGAACTTTTATCTTCAGTTTTGTTATGACAAATGTTTATAGAACCTCACTGAAATCTAATCTGATGTTCTTGATTTTGATTCTGTGATTCTTGAATCTTACTTATGCTCTTTTGCCTACGTTTTTTTTCTCCTAACTTCTACCTTTTTGTTTTGTAGAATTTGCTTCTGATCTTTCTGTTTTAGGATAACTGTTTTTCATGAATTCCGATTAAATTGAAATCTGATCTGGTGTTCATTAGAGTTCAAGTTATTTATATATAATCTTCAACTGTTGCCATGTCTCTCAACTTATGAAGTTAGTCGATCAACTGTTAACGGGCCATGTTTCATCTGTTTTATTGGTTCAGCTTTTATGCACAAGATCAAGACTACAACAAGAGCCGTTCAGTTGAACAGCCTTTGTGATTTTACCCAAACTGAAACGTTCCAAAAGGTAATAACCCATGAATGATCTGAATCCAGACCCTGTTTGCAAATTCATTGTTGGTTTTGTTTATAAACTTTCATGTGTTTTCTTAATGGCAGGAATCCGAGTCACCGAATTCCGGAAATTCTATGAAGAACAGTAGTATGGAACCACAAAAACAAAGGTCAGCACATCTTTTTGTTTAATTTCTTCGATTTTCTTTGTAGGGAGTTCCGATTATACTTTACTTTTAAGGGGTTAATTGATTATTCTTTTATTTTTAACAGTGCAAAAACTGACCATGATCTTGCTGCAAGCAAGGAAGATGCAACCTCAAAAGCTGAACATAATGAAAGTCATCCAAATCAGGTAATTTCTCTTCGATTTTCCGTTGACTTTGAACTTGTTAAAACCCTTTGAAATTCACATGCTTTCGAAAATTCCTCAAAGCCTTTGAATTTTTAATCTGATTGTCACATGTTATAGCTCTGATTTGTTATTATTCTTTACAGTTATCTGTTGTTGAGAAGACTGAAGAACCTGAGAAAGATGTCTCCCCTTCAAATGTGACAACTGAACAATCTAAGACAACATACCTTTCTCAAGGTTGGTATATAATTTGGCAAATTTGAACATAATTTTCGTATACTTAATTAACTATGAATATTCGTAGGTGCAGAAGCATGTACCCCAAACCTACCGATGGCTTCTCAAAAGAACAAGAATATGTTACCAACTGAGTCCAAAAAGCATCAGTCAGCTCGAAGAATTGCTAGTGCAGTGAAGAATCCATCTATACTTAAATCAAAAACACCAGCTGCTGTGAGAAGGTTAGCATAGACTAGTTTGATTGATTCTCTGTTATCCCACCCCTGGTTACATCATTCATTCTTAGTTCGACATCTCCGCAGGGATACAAATCAAACAAATAAGGTTGGTGGTTCACCAAATCTTGCTCAAGAAAACCAAGCCATAAAGAGGCAGAAACTTGAAGGAGGAAAATCAAGACAGGTAACGATCAATCTTTCTGTTCATCATTGTGATTCCACATCTATTAGTAGTTGTAATTTTAATTGTTTATCATACAGATTTTGAATATCAAAACACAAATCTTGCCCCACAAAGCAAGACCAGGAGTTCTCAATGGCGGCAATGCCACCCCATCAGCTGCAAAATCACGAACTGCAGAAAGGAAGGTAGGTTTGATTCATTTTTAGTCTAATTTTCTCTGTTTTGAAATGATCTAATGAACTAAAATTGATGTTAACTTTCTTTTTCTTCATGAAAAGATGTATGTTCGTGAGCAAGCACCGGTTCCATTTGTTTCGATGGCGGAAATGATGAGAAAGTTTCAATCTGGCACAAGGGATCTGCATCTGCCTCCTCGGAATTCTTCATCTCTCTCGCAAGTAATTTCTCATTTTATTTTCTCTGATTGTTTCTCAGGGATATTGATATAATTTGTTTCAGTATAGTGATTTTTAATGAACTTGTTTACAACAGGGTGATCTTAGTCAAGTGATCAAAACAAAGCCAAAACTGACACTAACTAGACCGAAAGAACCTACATTTGAAACATCTCAACGGGTTCGATCTGTTAAACTTAAAAGTTCAGCCGAACTAGAGGAAGAAATGATGGCTAAAATTCCCAAATTTAAGGCTCGCCCAGTGAACAGAAAGGTAAATTAGTTAATTCATCATTTCAGTTCATTATAAAAGTGGGTTTTTAATGAAATCAAATTGTTTCAACAGATACTTGAAGGTCCAACATTACCAGCAATTAAGAGAAGCACACCTCAGATGCCAGAATTCCATGAGTTTCATTTGGAAACGATGGAAAGAGCTAATCAAAATGCAGAAACTTCAACTGTTGCATCAACAGAAGCAGCTCCTCAGGTAATTTTTAAAGTGAATCTGACTTCGTGGAATTAAAATTTTATAAAAATTAAAATTTTAGATTTATTTTGTTCTTATGTTTAACAGATTCATCAATGGAGGCCTCATCTTACAACACCTAGAACACCACCTCTACAGACATTATTAAGAGCAAGACCTCCTAAGATCAAAAGTACTGAAGAGCTCGAAAAAGAAGAGTTAGAAAAAGCTCCCAAGTTCAAGGCCAGACCTTTGAACAAGAAGGTAATAAGCACATAAATGAGCAAAACCGTCATTATATATGTTTATATAATGTATTACCCAAAGAATGTAGTTAAATTTTTTAACCTCTTATGCAGATATTTGAAAGCAAAGGTGAATTGGGGCTGTTTTGCAACAAAAAACGACAGGTTACAATACCCGAAGCATTTCATTTTGCAATCGATGAAAGAATTCCACCTCCAACAGCAAATGTTGCTGACATGTTTGATAAGGTTAATGAAGAATAATACCCACCTTATCCTCATCAATGCCATACTGTTTTAATTTACTAACTGAACTTTTTTGGGTTATTGTTATGTTTCACAGCTTTCTTTGTGCTCTGATTCCCATACCCAGAAACCAGTTCCTAGGAATACCGCCCCAAATCCATTCCATCTGCACACTGATGAAAGAGGGGCAGAAAAGGAAAAGAGATTTGTGATGGAAATTATACACAAGCAGATAGAAGAAGAACGGGCTAGAATTCCCAAAGCCACCCCATATCCTTATACTACCGATTATCCTGTGGTATGTGTTCATAATTACTAAGCGGTTGAAACACTTATGATCTCTATGTTTAACTTAGGTTGAATGGGTCGGGCCAGCCTACAAACACTTTGTTTAACTTGTTCTATAACTAATTCATGTGTGTAGGTTCCTCCAAAACCAGAGCCAAAACAGTGTACAAAACCTGAACCGTTTCAGTTAGAGAGTGTGGCAAGACATGAAGAAGAAGTACAAAGAGAAATGGAAGAAAGGAAGAGGTTGGAAGAGGAAGAAACAAGGATGAGAATGTTCAAAGCTCAACCGATATTAAAAGAGTAAGACAAAGAAAAGCTAATTTTATCACTAGTAACATTTGTTCTGATTTTCATTTAGTCCAGGTTATGCTGACATTTAATCCCATCATTGCAGGGATCCCATTCCGGTTCCTCAGAAAGTTCGCATACCTCTAACTGAAGTTCAGGAATTCGATTTGCATGTAGAACACCGAGCTGTGGATAGAGCAGAATTTGACAAAAAGGTCAAGGAAAAAGAGATGATGTATAAAAGATACCGAGATGAAGCAGAATCTGCAAAAATGGTAGCTTTAAATGCAAGAAAGTTAAATAATTTTAGCAGTTTAACATGATATCGATCTATAAATTGGTGCTGAATTAATTTTATTGTGTAGATGGAGGAAGAGAAAGCTCTGAAACAGCTAAGAAGGACTTTGGTGCCTCATGCAAGGCCAGTGCCAAATTTCAACAAGCCCTTCTTACCCCGAAAGTATGTATGCTTTTACAAGATCAAAAATCTCCAACTTTTTCAATATTTGTTGTCTTTTGTTTAATCATTTGGATGTTTATTTGATTAGGTCATCAAAAGGAGTGACAAAGCCAAAATCACCAAGACTGAAGATCACTGAAAGAACAGAAAGAAGAAGGATGGTGGTGGCTGCAGCAACTTCAAGTGCAGCATCCAATATGAGGTGATGATGTGATGTGAGACGTCTGCAAAAATCTTGATTTCTGTTCAAGAACTCTTGAATATAAGGAAAAAAAACCTATTATATGTTCTGTAATTTTAATTCTTTCATGTAATATTCTGACTAATTGTTGACATTTGAAGTAAAATGGTTCATTCGAGGGTGGATTTATTCAACTATGAATGTTGACATTTGAACGTCAAACTAGAAATTATGATCTTCCAACATTGTTGGATACGACATTATTATTAAAATTACATTCTTCATTTAGGATAGGAAATGACAGAAGAGAGAGAGCATAATAACACCATAAACATTCCTTTATTATTTAGGCTTTTCATCTTGTTTAAGTTTGATTTTCTGGGATAACCTTTGGTTGTGTGGACACAGAAATTATGACATTTGAACGTCAAACTAGAAATTATGATCTTCCAACATTGTTGGATACGACATTGTTGGATACGACATTATTCTTAAAATTACATTCTTTATTTAGGATAGGAAATGACAGAAGAGAGAGAGCATAATAACACCATAGACATTCCTTTATTATTTAGGCTTTTCATCTTGTTTAAGTTTGATTTTCTGGGATAAACCTTTGGTTGTGGACACAGACAAGTTCCTTCTTAAACTCCAATGAGTTGTTCTTCCTCCGCCTCTCATTGTGACCCGCTAAACGCCTCCTGCAACTTCTTTTGGCTTCATCAAATTCTGATAGCTCGTGGAAACTGCCCCACCATAAACATATTTTCAAATTATGATATCATACGTTTCTTGATACATATAAAAACATGCTCAGTGAAAATCGTTTAATCTAAGCAGGACCATGTACCCGTTTGATTGCTACCATACGTGATGTCTATGTGAAAATGATTGAAAAAGAGAAGTTAGTTACCGGCTGCATTGCTGACAAAATCTTTGGTGAACACCAGCAATAACAACTGCTTGAGCCTTTGCATGAAACTCACATACTTTGTGCCTTCGATGATACAGTTTCGCCTCAGCTAAATCGCTCGTACATTTCTCCGCCTGGCAAGACCTTGTTACACTGGTCGATCCACCGCCGTTGTGACACCCTTTCTTCTTTAAACAGCTTCCTTCACCACCGCCACTACCACTACCACTGCCAACATCTTCACTACCACCGCGGCCCATCAACCGTTATTGCTCAACTTTTCTTCAAAGATTGGTTTGCCACTTCTGGCCTCCATTTTGCTTATTTCCTTTGGATTTATATAAAGTGAAATGATGAATTTATGTGAAGAAAAAAAAAGTGAGTAGGGTGAATCAGAATTTTACTTTTTGACAAGAAAAAGTTAGAGAGGAATGTTGAAGGACCACCACTGTACCTTCATTTTTATGGAAAATTGAAACAAAAACTTACCATATGTGGTAATTAAAACTTGTACATTATTGAGTTAAACAAACCCCATATGCTGTACTTAGACGCAGAGACAAAATTTCACTTCACCTAATGTTGGATAAAACCAGGCAGGTTAGAAAGTTCTTAACTTAAATTAAACGATGATTATATGTATGATTATATGCATCTGAAAATTTTAAAACACACCTATGTTTGTTTGTTCATGTCACGTTGAAACATCATAACCACAAATTGTCTAAACGCGTGGTGAGCGGTGTTTGTTCGATTGAGACATACAGCAAGATCAACGCTTAATAAAGAATGTAACATGATAAGAAAGTATAGTTTGTGACAATTACTACTCTGGTAGGAATCAAGCTTTCCTTATTCTCGAATGTATTCTATACACAAGTCAGCCAATATATGAATCCTTTCATCTTGTTTCCATCCAAAAATTTTGTTTCTTCCTAACACTTTATATTTTGATTCTCATATGTATGGGCAATGCAGCACTTAGAGAAAGGAAGGTCAAGGTCCACTGGCCCTTTGGCTTACAAAATTTCTTATTACGGTATGTGTTATGGTCTCACGTTTAGAGGCGTGCTACATGAAAATAAAGCTAATGTAACTCTGATAAAAAGTTGTATTATGCCTTTAAAAGGTTATCAAGGGCTGCATTAGGTGAAGTCGCATTACACCTAATGTATCCTTTTTGTTAGATAATGTAACTTTTTTAACAGGGTTGCATTTACTCTTTAAATGCAACATTTTAACAATGCAACTTTTTAACAATGCAACCTTTTATATATGCTAATGCAACATTTTTTACTTTCAAATGCAACCTTTGCTAGACTTTTATGCAACAATTATTATATTTTTATTAGAAAAATGCAACTTTTTTTTACATCTCATGCAACACTTTCTAAGATTTTAGCTAGGAAAAATGCGACCTTTTTTATAAACAAATGCAACTTCGTAAGTCATTGTTTAAAGTACTAATTTTTTTTATTAATATACAATACTATCTCAATTTCAACAACATAATAATAACATAATTATAATAAAAATTATATATTGTATCTAAACATAGGGTTTAATTCAAAATAACAAGGTGATCAAAAGAAATTTATCAAATACACTTTTAAAAAGTAATGAAAACCTCCTACTCATCTCTAAAGATCTTGAAGTACTTCAATTGGTAGGTTTTTCATAATATTCCGCATCGTAGCTTCAAAGTTTGCTCGTTGGTTGTCAAAATCTTTCCGCATATCTTCTATCTCAACTTTTTTCCTTTCATGGTCCTGTTTAATTTCTTTTCTCATTTCAAGTAACTGTGTTTTTTCAACTTCAAAACTTGCTTTGAATGATTCCATAAGCCCCCCTGAAATCATGTATGATATCTCGCCACCATCCACTTTTTTCACCATTTTTTAGTAACACATTTGCCATAAAGTCGAACGTAGCCATCATACTCCTTGTTCATTACAACCGTATAAGGATCGACCAAAGCTTTTTCGTCTTGTGGAGGTTTGTAATTCTTCATTTGTTCCTTCAAAGGAGAATAAGAAAATATTATAAAATTAAAACAACCAATAAACCAACAATACAAGTTGCTTATCAAAAAAATTAGTAACAATACAAGTTGCTTGTTGGATACAATTGCCTATAAATAAGTTATTATCATACATATGTCAACAACCATATAACATCAAATATTTCTAACTAAAAACAACCAACATAAACACATATATAAATTACTTTGTATTAAATATATCTAACTAAAACCTAGGATGAAAATTTAGTATATGGTCAAAACAAACATAATTAAATATATCTAACTAAAAAGTAGGATGAAAATTTAGTATATGGTCAAAAACAAACATAGGTACACACTACATACAAAGTTAAGCTAAATCCATGTTAAAGTAGCACATAATCATAGTGATTGTATAAAAATTCAATGTAGCACCAATTTTACATATACATGTTGGCTTAAATTCAACGATGTTCTTTCCTATGATAAGGCTGTCTTTTTTTCTTGGTATAAGCTTAACCATACAGTTAGGAATAACTATCATCTTATATATAGCAACATAAATGTTTCTAATACTAGCCCAAAGTAACATAGTTAGAGCATACACATTGATTATATAGTCTAACACTCTAACTCATGACGCCAAGGGTATTTATAATATTCATAAATTAAAAAATATAATCAGATGCCAAATAGTTACAATAAACTTTATGAATATGTGTAAATTAACAATTATAAATGCTCATCATAAATCACAGCAAAGGTAGGTTATAAGAAAATGACTTTTGAAAGTCAACACATGCATGATAATTTATATAAAATTCTCAAAACGAAAACTTGAAAGAACTTATAATTTTCCTTGCAGTGTCATCTTATGTATCAAGATATGCTCGCCCTTCGGTCCTTTTACGTGTACGTTCAAAAGTTTGAGTTAAACTTGGTAATTCCTTATTTGGGTCTTCATTTCTTTACATTTATGATAACATATATTAATAAAAAAATCAGCATCTTGAATAGTGAAAAACACAAATCACGAGTAAAATATAACCATATTACCATCTCGTCACGAATTGTAGCAAAACTTTTTGGGCCGGTTGTGTGCATATTTTTTGAGACATGCGCATTTCTTTAGCTCGCAAACAACACTTCTGGATATACAATAATATAAATGATTAAGCTACTAGAAAACTCTTATTATTAGCAAATACTAGTAACAGATAAATTTTCTAGAAAATTACCATCACATCTCTATTGCTCTATAGCCTTAATAGTTGTGGGAAATCATCTTCTGAAATATTTTGGGTCTATTCTTCCATCTTGTTTTGTTATTCTTATATTGATAGAAGTGTTTTTTTCTTAAACATGTACTTGTGTACTTTATATGATTGTCTAATACTCTTTAAAACCCAAGTTTTAGCAGCATTAGCCACATCGTATTTTTCCTTTAAAACACTTAGAATTAGTAAATCACAAAATTACAATAAATAAAAAGATAAATACTACTTAAAACCTTACCAAGACATACTCCCATATTTTATCTTTATGTGGCACCTTCTTTCATGAGTATGGATCAGCAGTTGATTACGAGCAATCATACCCAAAAATCAAAAGAATTGTTCAACTACATCTTTTTCCTTTGTTACGGGTCCCACAGGTTGTCCACATTCATTACATATAATGACCACTCGCGCGTCGACTTTTTGCATATGCACAAGATGCAACATTGTTGGTCCTCTTTTATTGGTTTTAGATTCTAAAATCAAGTATACGTTAAAAATATACTTATATATACACACACACACATACAACACACACGGATACATATAACCAATAACAAACCAAAAACATGGTATGAGTAGTTAAATTAAACCTGTTGATTTTTCTAAATCGGGGCAATGTAACAGATCTTGAACTTGTGCATCGATCTCGTCTTCCAAATCATCTTGGCTGTCATCCGCTTGTATCTCATTATCATTATTTGTAGATACAAAAAGGTCCATGTCCTCATTTTCATCATCTTTGTCAACATATTATTATCAATTGTTAAACACCACACTATTAATAAATATAAATTAAAAAACACAACAAGAGAATGAACTAGTTAAACTGATCACTAAATATAAGTACATTGAGATCTCATAATATAGCCTTTATCCCTATCATCCTCTAAACCTATTGGTTCCATATCTACTTCATTAACACCTAAAAGCATTTAAGTGTAAATTCATGTTAAGTAGTAATATGATTGACTTTAGTATTAGTAAATAAGTAAATGAATTTTAAGATAATGAAAACAAACAAATAAACAAACAAACCCAGTATATCCCACTCAAGAGTAGGGTCTGGGAGGGGTAAGTGGTGGCGAGTCTTTCCTCTATCTTGGGAGATAGAGAGACCGCTTTCAAAGAGACCCCCGACTCGAACACTAAAGTAATAGCAATAGCAAACAAAAGCAGACATATTATATAGCAAACAACATATAGGTATATAACACATAAAAATTTAGAAAAAAAGCATACATTAAAATAAGCGGCATGTTGCACCTATAAAGGGCAGACGTTGGATACCTACACAACACGCGAGGGGTCCCGCATCGAGTCTTCATTTACCCTTCCTGCCCACAAATCCCACTAAAAGTCCTTAATTTTAATTCTACGCCTCCACACACTCCTATCCTCGATCATGTGCTCAGATAGGTGCAAGTCTATCATATCTCGCCTAATTATCTCGTCCCAAGTCAACCTAGGTCTTCCTCTATTCCTCTTACCCTCTACGTTGATGTTCTCTACTGCTCTAACAAGTGCTGCCATCGGTCTCTTCTTTACGTGCCTAAACCATCTTAATCTTCCATCTCTTACTTTATTTATGATACAAGCCACCTCTAGCCTCTATCGAAACACGTCGTTTCTTATCCGATCAAGTCTTGTGTGTCCACCCATCCACCTCAGCATTCGCATTCCCGCGACCTCTATTTGTCTCTCGTGCGATTTCCTTATGGCCCAGCAGTCTATTCCGTATAACATAGCTGGACGTACTGCCACTCTATATAGTTTTCCCTTTAGTTTTTCTGGAAACCTCTTATCACAAAAAATCCCTGATGCTGCTCTCCACTTGCACCATCCTGCTTGAACACGGTGGGCTACATCACTGTGTATCTCTCCATCTTTCTATACGTATGAGCCCAGGTATTTGAACCTAGATGTCTGTGGGACCGCCATACCCTGGATACTGATTTGGGTGTCCTCTTCAGCCTCACCACTAAAGTTACAATGCATGTATTCCATCTTAGAAAGACTTATCCTTAATCCTCTACGCTCTAGTGCTGCTCTCCACTGTTCTAGCCTCTTGTATAGACTTAGTCATCTCATCCAACACTACTGTGAAAAGAAATGGGCTCAATGCCAAACCCTGGTAGAGTCCTACTTCCACTGGGAAGAAGTCTGTGTCTCCGACTGGTGTCGCACACACGTTTTTGCCCTGTCATACATATCCTTGATTATATTGATATACTTCTCTGGTACCCTTCTAAGTTGTAGATTTTCCCAAATGAGTTGGCGTGGAACACTGTCATAGGCTTTTTCTAGATCAATAAATACCATATGGAGGTCCATTTTCTTTTCTCTATATTTCTCCATTATCCTCCTTATGACGTATATGGCTTCTGTTGTAGAGCGTCCTGTCATAAATCCAAATTGGTTTATCGATATCTGAGTTTCACGTCTAATTCTAGTGTCAATAACTCTTTCCCATAGTTTCATCATGTGACTCAATAGCTTTATTCCCCTGTAGTTTGCGCAACATTGGACATCTCCTTTTTTCTTATATATGGGGACTATGACACTGCTTCTCACTGCTCTGGCATCTTCCCGGTCTTGAAGATAGTATTGAATAAGTCTATTAGCCATTGCAGACCTTCATCTCTTAGGCACTTCCACACTTCAATCGGTATGTTATCTGGCCCCACCGCCTTAGCCCTTCCCATTTTCTTCAGGGCTCTCGTAACTTCATTGACTGTGATGCTTCTACAATAATATTTGTTTTGTTGTGTTGTTTGCTTTGTTTTATCGATCTCAGTCTGTTGATTAGGGTTCCTTATGTTAAAAAGGTTATCGAAGTAAGTTTTCCATCTCACCTTGATGTCTCTCTCCTTCACCAAGACCTTTCCATCCGTAGCCTTTACAAACTTCACCATCCTCAAGTCATGTCTTCTACTTTCTCTTGCCTTGGCAATCTTAAACATGTCATGTTCTCCTTCTTTTGTCTCTAGTTGCTTATACATCCTCTCATACTCTGTGTTCTTTGCCTCTGACATAGACTTTTTCGCCTCTTGTTTAGCTTCCTTGTATTTATCTTTTAGGTGTGCTCGTTCGTCCTCATTATTACAACGTAGGAGCTCTCTAAAACTCTGTTGTTTAATTCTTATCTTTTCCCGTACATTTTTGTTCCACCACCAGGATTCCATATGACCGACTGTCCTTTTTGTTGTAACTCCAAGAGTTTCTTTAGCTGCTTGAATGACTCTAGTTGCCATAGCCTTCCACTTTTGGTTTGCGTCTTCCTGTGGCCCAGTCTGGCTTATTGGTATGACCTTATCTCTAAAGATAGTAATCTTTTCTTCTTTGAGCTGGCCCCATCTGATCTTAGGTCTAATTCACTTAGTTGGTTGGACAATTGCTCTCTTCACGCGTAGATCCGCCACCAGCAGATGATGTTGAGTCAGCACCGTCTCGCCCGGTATTGCCTTATAGTCCTTCCATGAGCTACGGTCTTCTCCCCTCATCAGCAGATAGTTTATCTGCGTGTGTCTCCCACCGCTGCTAAACATGATTAGATGCGATTATCTTTTCTTAAGAAACGAATTTATGATGCCTAGGTCATGCGCTAATGCAAAGTCAAGAAGCTCTTTACCGCCATCGTTCCTAAGACCATACCCAAATCCTCCATGCACCAACGGGAAGTGATCATTATCCTTACTGATATGCCCATTAAAATCTCCTCCTATGCATATTTTTTCTTCTCTAGGTATGTCTCCCATAACATGGTCTAAACTCTCCCAGGAATTCTTTCTTTCCGTTTCCCTTAATCCAACTTGTGGTGCCTACGCACTAACTACTACCACTACTTCATCCCCTATAACTATTCTTAACAACATAAGTCTATCATCATATGTCATACGCCAACCTTAACGGCGAAAACGTTGAGATATGAGGGTTAAGATTGTTAATGCCACATAACGCAAATTTAAAATGACAATATTATTATTTTACAAGATTCAAGACATACAATACGAAGATACATGAGTTTCAAGTAAAACATCAATACAAGCACAAATAACATCATATGACAAGTATGTCAATGTATTTTATTTCACTAAGTCCAGGTCCTAGATGAAATCAAGTCCTCAAGAGCACTTAAGCGGTAAAAAGTCCTGAAACATGTTAAAAATAAAGGCTCAACATAAAGTTGGCGAGCTTTCCATAGTTTTCATACATAAATATGTAAAAGTTGGCAATTCAAGTCATAAGTTAGTAAATAAAGTAATTAGGGATGTATGAACAAATATAACAATCAAACCTTGACAATTTACAAGATTACAGGATTACAAGATTACAAGAATATATGATTATCTAAGTGTACTTGGTTTATAGTGCTCAATAATACGACACTAGGGCCACCAAATAGGCTTATCAGGCCCATAGATCTATGACGTCGCCAGACTAGCAATAATTAATGATTGTACATATAATAGTCATAACATGGTAATTACTAATGTTCAACTAACCACGACAAACAAGATGAATTGCCCAAGTGTTTACAAGATTCAAACGAGTTTACAAGTGCAATGATCATAAGGTTAACATGTTTCACCCCAAAGTGTAAAAATAAATAAAAGGGGTATGGAAAAACTCACATGATAATAACGGATGAACAAATAACAAGCCTTGTATATAACGACGAAGATTCATTAACGTTCACCTAAATGAAACGTCATATTAAGTTAATCATGGCGATTTTGGTGTTATGTCCATGTACATTTGTCCATGATTTTCATAGATGTAAGTTATTGTTACCTTGGTAATTAAATAATTTGAATAAGAATTTTAGTGTTTGACACTATTAATAAAAGTAAAACTTTTATTATTAAATGATCATTATTTTCTATTTAATAGAATAGTAATTTCATAGATTAAAAATTTAAACTAATCATTATAATACATGTTCATTCTAAGTAGGTCCATATATATTTATCTTTTTAAAATATATATATGTAACAAATTTAAAACCAAGTTTTATAACAATAACGAATTCATTATATTATAGCTATTTAAAAATTAAATGAGATTTATTACGATTTCAAGTTAATAATAAATAATATTTTATAGGCTTAAATGATTATACAATTTCCATAAATTTCAATAAGTGTACACATGTGTACACACATATATATATTAATTCTCTCTTATACAATTTAAAATTATAAATATAAAAAAAATTAGAACTCTTGGGAATTAAAAGAAATTTCTTTCTTTACGAGTTAAAATAAATTATATTTTATAATAATTTATATAACTCCAAAATAAAAGGATTAAAAATTTATTAATCAAGTTTCTAAGAAAATTAAAAGAGAAACAGATTTATTTGGTTTTTGCTTAAAAATGATTTTTATATTATTAATAATAATATTTAAACATTTTTCTGAAATTTAAAAAATTGGTTAAAAACCCTAAAAAAACATTGGCAGGGGGCCGGGGTCGAACCCGGGACCTCCTGCCCAATAACGTTTGTTTTAAACCGGTTGGGCTACGGCCCAACTGATGTTATGGTATGGGATCTTTTGTTAAAATATCCATTTCTCACCAAATCCCCAATTTCAATATGAACCCTAATTCGATTTGGGT
>BJCO01363693.1:0-13507 GCA_018326465.1 Flaveria floridana
TTGCATGATTTCAGGGATGATCCTAATAATGAGATAGACAAGTTTATGAAACAAGGTTGAGGAGCTTATCCGGTGTAAATGAAAGATGCTAAGGGTGAAGTCTTAAAGTTGACAGATGTAGTTATAGTGTGTGCCCTCCTAATGTGACCCTGGAGGACCTTCTCGGAATTTGAAGAAAAAGTTTCAGATCGATTAGTTATCTGGGACTTAGCTCGTAGTCATGTCACTGTACCGATTGTTTCGTCAGGAATGAAAGAGTTAGTGATATAGCTTCAAGACCACCTTAATAAAGGTTTTGACAGATTGATTATTTCACCCATATAATACTTCGATGTTGTCTGAAAACAACAAAGATGAAAGAAGGTAGATGTGTAAGGATTGTAGATAGCTGAATAAGTAGACAGTGAACAATAGGTAACTATGACCTTGAATTAACAGACTATTCTACCAATTGTGAGAGGCAAGTTGGTTTTTGAGGATCAAGTGAAGAGGAGCATGCTGATCATGTTCGAGAAGTATTGGAGACGCCTAGAAGTGAAAAGTTATATGCTAAGTTCTCCAAATGCACATTTTGGCTAAGAGAGGTCCAATTTATTGGTCATGTGTTTAATCCTGAGGGGATCAGAATGGACCCTGCAAAGGTTGAGGCGGTGATGCAATTAGAATCCTCGAAGACGCTATATGAGATTCGCAGTTTCTTAGGTTTGGCGGGTTACTACAGGAGGTTTATCCAGGATTTCTCTAAGATAGCTTCTCCTTTGACTAAGTTGACCCGTAGGGACGTGAGGTATGAATGGGGTCCAGATCCAGAAAACGCCTTCCTTAAACTGAAGATGAGGTTAACTCAAGCTCCTGCCTTGACGGTACCTGAAGGGTATGAGAACCTGGTGGCATACTCAGATGCCTCGTATGCAGGATTGGGTTGCGTGTTGATGCAACGGGGGAAGGTGGTAGCCTATGCTTCTAGACAATTAAAGGTCCATGAAGCCAATTATCCTACTCATGATTTGGAATTGGCTGCCGTGGTGTTCGCATTGAAGATTCCGAGGCATTACCTGTATGGTGAAGTGCACCATCTTCACTGACCATAAAAGTTTGAAATATTTCTTCGAACAAAAAGATCCCAACATGATATATAGGATGTGGTTGGAACTAATTAAGGGCTATGACTGTGAAATTCATTACCATCCTGGTAAGGCAAATGTGGTTGCTGATGCCTTTAGCCGGAAGGGATGGCCCGAACCGATCCGGGTGAAGGCTTATCAGTTGATCATGACGCCCGATGTCATGAAGCAAATGAGAGAGTTCCAAGATGAAGCGATGAAAGGTAATAGAGTCAACTATGAAATGAGGAAAGGACAGGAATCAGACTTGGGGGAAAACACCCTTGGTGTTAGAACCCGATTCGGTCGGATGTGGATCCCTTTCTATGGGGATCTAAGGGAGAAGATCATGAATGAGGCTCACAAGACTCGATATTCCATCCAACCTGGTGCCACAAATTTGAAGAGATTTTTTTGGTGGCCGGGGACGAAGCGAGACGTGGCTATGTACATGAGCAAATGCCTGACTTGCTTACAAGTAAAGGCAGAGCATCAAAAGCCGTACAGGAAGCTCCAGCCTCTGGATATTTCTGAATGGAAATGGGAGCACATCACTAAGGATTTCATCACCAAGTTACCTCGCACGATGAGGGGTGTGACGCAATCTGGGTGATCGTAGACCGTCTAACGAAGAGCGCCCACTTCCTGCTAATTCACGAGACGTATTCCTCTAAGTAGGTAAATTCGTGGCTCGTCATAGTGTACCAGTGTCCATTGTTTCTGATAGAGACACGTGGTTTACATCCAAATTCTGGAAGAGATTTCACGATGCAATGGGGACTAGACTGCATATCAGTATGGTTTACCACCTCCAGACGGATGGTCAGTTGGAAAGAACAATTCAGACATTGGAAGACATGTTGTAGCGTGCGAATCTACTTCGGAGGAAGTTGGGATGAACACTTACCGTTGGCAGAATTCCCATATGATAATAGTTATCATGCCAGCATTAGCATGACACCTTATGAGATGTTGTATGGTAGGAAGTGTAGGACACCCGTGTGTTAGGTTGAGATCGGACAAAGGAAATTGGGAAGCCTTAAAGTGATTGAGGTTACGACAAAGAATTTAGATAAGATTAAAGTGTTAATGAAAGCAGCAAAGGATCGCCAAAAGTCTTATGCTGATAAGAGGCGCAGGCCAATATAATTCGAGGTCAATGATAAGGTTATGCTCAAGGTATCTCCCTGGAAGGGGATCATCAAATTTCAGAAACGAGGAAAGTTGAGCCCGAGGGTACATAGGGCCACTCCGCATCATCGCAAGGGTGGGAGAAGTGGCCTCCAGATTGGAGCTACCTGATGACTTGAGTGGAATCCATCCTACATTCCATGTATCTCATCTAAAGAAATGCTTTGACAGATGATGATGTGGTCATACCGCTTGAAGACATTGAGGTGGACGAACGGTTGAATTATGTAGGGCATCCGGTGGCCATCCTTGATCGGAAAGAGAAGCACTTAAGGAATAAAGTGGTTCCGCTGGTACAAGTACAGTGGAGCCAAAGGAAGGGGTCGGAGTCTACGTGGGAGACCGAGGAGAAGATAAAGCAGTATTATCCCCAATTGTTTAATGTCTGACAGGTTTTAAGGGCGAAACTTAAATAAGAGGGGGAGACTTGTAATGCCCTGAAATTTCTAAAGCAAGCCCATTAATAATAATAGGCTTAGTTGGAGGTTATTTAATATGTATAAGAAGAAAATGGATTATAGACCGAATTAACTTTATGGGTTACGTGTTAGACGAGTTTAACTCCCGTGAACACCAGATATATAAACACAAATCAGCCACATTCATCCTCATTTGCAACTCAAACAACCCACTTTCTAGAGAGAGTGTGTAGAGAGAGAAAGTGAAGAAAAGTGAAGATTTGAGGCTTTATTGATCAAAGGATTGAAGATCTGCGTTTGTGGGCATTAAACAACAAGAAAAAAGCAAGAATCTAGGTAAGATTCATCATCCAAACGTCTCTTTAGATCATACCCGGGTTCTAGGGTTTTGAGGTTTTGAAAAAAGGCAAAAAATCATAACAAATAATGTTTTTATGTATGAAAACATGTAAAAAGCTTAGATATAAGTTCATGGATGAAAATCTAAGGTTTTAGATGAAAAAGGTTTAAGTTTTAGGTAAAAAATAGGATGGATCGTAATTTTTATGAGTTCAGAGAAACTGTGAGTTCATCCAGAGAAACTGTCAGTTCTTGCAGTGAAACTAGTAGAGAAACTAGCAGCGAAACTAGCAGCGAAACTAGTAGTGAAACTAGCAGAGAAACTAGCAGCGAAACTAGGAGAGAAACTAGCAGAGAAACTAGCAGCGAAACTAGCAGCGAAACTAGCAGAGAAACTAGCAACGAAACTAGCAGAGAAACTAGCAGCGAAACTAGCAGAGAAACTAGCAGAGAAACTAGCAGCGAAACTAGCAGCGAAACTGTCAGCGAAACTGTGTAGAAAATGATCTTTTTGCATGTCAACTTATATGCAGACCGTGTACTGTGAGCATACTTTAGGTGAAGTTTTTTGCGGAGAACACGTGAGTTCTAGATCCCACTATTAAATGTTTTATCTCTTTTGGGGCTAGTATGCATACTTACATTACCTATTCTATCAACAAACCATTTTACATGTAGATATGACTTTTCTATGATTTCCTGTGATGTTCTGACTCGTTGATGATATGATGATATGAATGTCAAGTTCATTAGTGAGCTTTAGATATACGAGGCTAATAGTCACTACCTGAAACAATGTTTAGGAATAATGGATGGAAATGATAGGCATAAGGAATGACGGTTTGATATATGCTATCACTTCTCGTATGGACACGTATCCGTATTATTAGTCTTATCAGGGTTAATATGTTCGCCCAAGTTAATTTACTTACTTGTATTAGGTTGTTACCCGTATTTGTATTACCCGTATTAAGATGTTTGTTACCCATATTGGTATGTTATACTCATAGGTATGTTATCCGCATAAGTACACCCTTCAAATTAGTATGTTACCCGCAAAAGGCTACTATTACCCACATTAGTGTACTTTGAGTGTTTTCATTAAGGGGTTCTGATTAAGTGGTGGCTAAGATTTGACATCTATATGATGTGAATGTTTTTCTATATAAAGTATATGTGTTGATTTCCATGAAGTGTTATTTAATGCGCCATGTTGACTGGTAATGCGGATGATATAATGTAAAGTATTACTTATGATAAAGTGGAACGTTAATTAATAAAAAGAATGCCAGTGAAACTTAAAGAAATGTTATTGGGCCCATAACGTATACCTTAATAAAGTAAAGCCTTGCAAACAAATGACAGAGGAGGGTTGCATTTGTTATGCCCTCATGACAGTAAAGTAAATGGTCGAACACGCAGGTCAGTAAGGCCTGGATTGGCATGACAATAATGGCCTGTTTGGGTATGACAGTAAGACCTGAATTGGCATGTCGGTAAAGTCCTGTGTTTATCATAGGCACCGATAGTAACTGTGAATTGACGGATAAAAAAGAGTAATAGTCAATAATTAATCGAATGTCTTAATGACAAAGCATTGATAAAGCGATAATCGGTGTATACTAATGTTGTGATAGGTGACGATTACTTTCAAATGATAAAGCTAATATATCTTATAAAAAGTTATTTAATGAAGTAAACCTAGAATTCACTCAGCGAAGCTGACTTTGTATGCATATTAGTTGGCAGGTAATGATGATTGCTGAGGATGTCACGGAGATAGAGCTACTTGGAAAAATACAGACTAGCATCCACGTTAATGGAAAATATATTAAAAATTTCGGGCTTTAAAATGTAATTGTTTTAACTACAAAAATTTATTTTAATATTAGATTATGTAACAAAATGAATGTTTAAATATTTTCCACTGTAAAGATTATATATGAAATGATTTTATGAGATGATGGACCAACTGTGAGGCTTCCCGGGAATAGGGCCTTACACACTTATATTGGATGAGGTTGTGGGTTGATTCAAAATGGAAAACAGAAAGTTAATGCTTCTAAAATTAGGCTATGAAAAGGCTACAACTTATTTTCTTAAGATTACGTGAAAATAATCATCTCAGTTATCGGGTGTGGTCATTTACTTAATTGAAACCATACTATGAAGTTTAATTTGGAGAGAGTAGGGACCATTGCTTCGTTTTCTATGGAGGATCTATGCATTGTTTTAAAGGATTATATGATGTACCTTTTTAGAGTTATTAAATTGGTAGAGAAATCATTAATTTGTCTCATTTTAGTTAATTGCAAATGACTTTCTTTTGATTTGTGAATGATCCTCTATCAATATTAAAATATTGTTAGAGCCTTCAATGGTTTAATTTGTCATCAAGTTTATAAATCAATTTGTCAAAGTCTACTCTTTTGCATATGGGGTTGATGTTCAGAGATTAAACATTTTCTCTGGTTGTGGGAAAACACCTATTGATATTGTAGTGTGAAGTCAAAGTTTATTTGGTTATTTGGTCTTATGTTGACTTTGTTAGTAAGGGTAGTTTAGTAAATACACTTCTCTTAGTTAGTTGTGTAAAGTTGTTTGTGGTTGTTAATTGGTTCTTAATCACTTCGTTAACAGAAACTAGGGCATATAAGGGGCTGTTTGGGAGTGCTTTTTTGCAACTCCTTTTGACTTTTTGAAGGGGTGAAAAGACCAAAATGCCCCTCCAAAAATCACCAGAAGTTAAAAATTTTAACTTCTGGTGACTTTTGGAGGGGCATTTTGGTATTTTCACCCCTCCAAAAGTCAAAAGGAGTTGCAAAAAGCACTCCCAAACAGCCCCTAAGAGAACGGTGATAATTAGTGGAAATGAGTTCTTCTTGTAGTATTTTATGTTCTCATTCTTCTAATTGTAATTCTATGGTAATTGAAGTTCCTATTCATTGTTGTTCTCTAATCTTGTATTTCTTTTTGAATTGAGAATTGAAGTTTCATTTACAATTGGTATTAGAGCTCGTTAGCTCGATTGAAGAAGAAAGAGCGAAATCAAGTTGTGATTCAAAATATCAGTAAAGAGATGGCGTCGACAACGAAGTTTGAACTGGAGAAGTTTGATGGCAAGAATGATTTCAGTCTTTGGAGGCTAAAGATGAGGATCCTACTCATACATGAAGGGTTAGTTTATACATTGAAAGGTGCAGATGCAGGTTTGCTAGTGAATTTGACTGAAAAATAGAAGAAAGATGTTATGGAAAAGGCACATAGTGCCATAATATTAAGCCTCGGTGATAAAGTTCTCACAGAGGTGAAGGAGACAACAACAGTTACGGTGTGGACAAAGTTAGAGAGTCTTTACATGACCAAGTTGCTGGCGAATACACTATATTTGAAGAATCAATTATATATGTTTCAAACATCGTCAGGTAAATCGTTATAAGATCATACATGCTTATTGAATAAGCTCATCCTTGATCTCAAAAATATTAAGGTGGAGCTTAATGAAGAAGACAAAGCAATCATTTTCTTATCTTCATTGCCTCATACTTATGAGCATTTCATGGACACATTGATGTTTGGAAGGGAAAGTCTGTCCATGGAGGAGGTCCTAGCGGAATCAAAAGAGCTTCAAAAGAGAATTGAGGCTAAAGAGGAGAGTTCAGATGGCATGTTGGTAAGAGGAAGGTCTGAACAAAGAGTCACTAAGAATAAGGTGATGACGAGGTCAAAATCAAGGAGTAAGCGAAGATGTTTTGTGTGCAAATCTGATAAACATCTTAAACGAGATTGTCCCGAGTGGAAGAAGAAGGCTGATATCAGTAAGTCAAGAAGTTACGACAATAATTCTCCTTAAGGCTCTTAAGATGGGTATGAAAGCGCTGAGGTCCTTGTTATACACCAGGCCAAGGAAAAAGAAGAGTGGTTACTGGATTCTAGGTGTTCATATCATATGACTCCCTATAAGGAGTACTTAAAGAAATTAGTGTTAGAAGAGCAAGGAAGCGTATAATTGGGAGATGATATGCCTTGTAGAATTCAAGGGATTAAAATTGTCTCTTTTAGAGAGGAAAATGGTTCAATTCTTGCTCTCACTGATATGAGATATATTCCTAAGTTAAAAATGAATCTAATCTCTTTGGGAACCTTTGAGAGTAATGGATACCATGTTAGCTTGAGAGATGGAAAGGCTAAGGTAGTCAAAGGTTCAATGGTGTTCTTAACTAGCACCAGAAGAGGTAATAATATCTACTTTTTAGAAAGGTTTTGTTTCTATGGTAGGGGATAATAAAGAATCCAAAGCATCAATGTGGCATAAGAGAATGGGTCATATAAGTACATAAGGTTTGATAGAGTTAAACAAGCAGCATGTTCTTGGAGACTTAAAAAGTTATGAAGTTGAGCTTTGTGAGCATTGTGTACTGGGAAAGGCTCATAGGGTAAGGTTTAGTAGAAGTAGGCATGTTGCACGAGGAGTTTTGGATTATGTACATGCAGATTTGTGGGGGCCAGCTAAAACTTTATCTCTTGGGGGTGCAAGGTACTTTTTTTCAATTATTAATGATTTTTCAAGGAGAGTCTGGGTTTATCCTGTAAAAACAAAGATGATACTTTCGAAAAATTTAAGGAATGGAAGTTGCTTGTAGAAACATAGACAGAAAACAAGGTCAAAAAGTTAAGGAAATATAATGGTCGAGAGTACTGTAATCACCTATTTGATCAATTCTGTAAAAACCCGGGAATTGCTATACATTTGACAGTTGTGGGCACTCCACAACAAAATTGTCTTGTGGAAAGAATGATAGAACTCTACTTGACAAGGTAAGATGTATGTTGTTCAGTTTAAGGCTTCCAAAGCAATTCTGGGCTGGATCTTTGGCTACTGTTACTTATCTAGTGAACTGGTCATCATCTTCTGCCATAGAAATAAAGACTCCAATGGAAAGGTGGTCAGGTAAGAAGGTAAGCTATGATCATTTGAGAATTTTCATGTCAGTGGCATATGTCCACACAAGTCAAGACAAGCTTGAGTCAAGGGCTTAGAAGTGTGTGCTTTTTAGATATCCAGATTGGATAAAAGGGTATAGGTTATAGAGATTTGATGATTGTAGCTCAAAGGTGATTGTAAGTAGAAATGTAGTCTTCAGGGAAGATGTAATGTATAAAGATGTGGTGGTTCATTAAGTGTTAGAGTGTACTCAAAAGGGTCCAAATTAAGAGGGTATTCAAGTTGAGGTGGAGCCTCCAACTAATAAGTCAAGTACTTATGATAAGACTTATCAAACAAGCAACACCAGTTGAACAATTAAAGGCTATAGTCTAGCTAGAGATAGGCCTAGAAGGCAGGCTGTACATCCTACTAGATATAGGTCAGCAGTTGATATTTTAGTCTTTGCTTTTGCAACAGCTGAGTATGAAAGCACTCATGAACCGTTGTCTTTCTCTGATGCAATCAGTTCTAAAGATAGTAAAAGGTGGATCGGTGCAAAGGAAGAGGAGATAGAGTCCTTGCATAACAATGGAACTTGGGTTCTTGTGGACAAGCCTGTTGACCAGAAGTTAGTAGACTGCAAATGGGTTTATAAGATCAAAAAGGTTTGAAAGGAGAATCTCTCAGATTTAAGGCTAGACCGGTGGCTAAGGGTTTTACCCGAAGGGCTTGGGTAGAATATAATAAAATCTTTACTCCAGTGGTGAAACATGCATCAATTCGAGTTATCTTGTCTTTAGTAGCTACTAATAATCTTGAATTGGAGTAGTTAAATGTAAAAACCACCTTTTTATATTGGAATTTGGAAGAGGTGATCTACATGAAACAACCATGTAGGTTTGAAGAAGGAGGACCATACTTGGCATGCGGGTATATACTTCAAAAAGCGTAGTCCCTCGATTCTTCCTCGGTCGACAACTCGCTCACTGAAGGTGCGAAACGAAAAAGAGGTCCGAGGCCGAGGGAGAAGTGTGTTTGTTAAAGAGGTCATTGTTAATGATTATACAGTTTCTCGTGGATTCTATCTATGATAGTTGTGTGTATTTTAAATAATTCAAGAAGGGTTGCTATGTTTATTTGTTACTCTATGTTGATGACATGCTAGTAGCTTGTAAAGACAAGTCACATATTGATAATACCAAGTCGTTATTGAAGGCTGAGTTTGATAAATAGGAGCATGTTAGTTTTTCTTGGCAAGGGATCAAACTAGTGATGTTTGGATGTGAATCACTAAATCTTTCTCTAAACTTTATGGTAAGGGTTTTATTCCAATTTGTCAGGTGGGCAATAGGGAGGCTACCTTGTTTTGGAGTGATATTTGTATTTGAGGGGGGTTGAGATTTAAATTCCCTACAGTCTTTGCTCTTCAGCTTGATAAGTCCTGTCTTATAAAACACCGATGACTCGACTATTATTGGAGCTAGATTAGAGGCCTCCTATTAAAAATGGATTAGAGGGATCACAATCTTGGATTTGATTTTCGTGCTTCATCATGTCACTTTCTCCTATTCCAATGATGGTTATAAGGAGATATTAGACAATGAGGTTGAGTTCTTGGTTTATCTATTCATAAAGCAATTAATTTTAACAAAAAACAAGGGTACGATTTTATTGAAATAATACCAACCCAATCTGATAAAACCCTAAGAACAAGAGGTCCATTACAAGAACAAAAGAGAAGAAGAAGGCAAACTGGTAGCACTCAAACAAGATAGAATCAGATCATCGGTGTGATGATTTGTTGATACGGAAAACGAATCAAGAGAAAATATCAATCACCAATAATGGGTTCATCTACTAGATGAAATCCTAAAGAATGTTCGAGAGAACTTGAAGCGGTGTTGAGAGAGTTGAGAATTATGCTTGATGTGAACACTCACCCACTCTCTCAAGTAATATAGAACCACAAAAGGCTGACTTGGATCTTCTTCTCTCAACGACTCAACCAGAACCAAGACTAAGGCCCAACAAGAACAACCCAGCAACAACTTCAAGCCCAACAACAACACACAGCTACAAGGCCAACAACAACACACAGCTACAAGGCCAACAACAACACACAGCTACAAGGCCAACAACAACACTCGAGAAACGGCCCAAGAACATGAAACAAACCACATAAACCCAACATTTGAAATAATAAGATAAAATTATATAACCGGATTGAGATGTACCTTCTTTTAACAAAATTTTATATTATGCAGAGAGGAATTCCAAAATAAATATTAACCGGTGATTTGGTTAAAAATCTAGTTTTGATCATGTAACTTTTGTTTTATTTCCGGTCTAGCATCTTGCTAGTCGATGATATATAATATACGCCTTGTTTTAAAGAAAAATTATTCATACGAATAAGAAAATAAAATATACTTATAAGTCTAACACCCATCAAAAAAACATGATAAATAATGGGTCAAATAAATTTATAATGGAATAAAGTCTGCTAAGACATGAATAATCATAACAAATGGTATACAAAATACTAAATTTGTACAAGAAAACAATATTTTACACGATAAATTCACATTTCGCTTCTGGACTTCACGTCATCACGTGTTGACACTCCTTTTTCAAATTATTGGTTCTACTTTTATGTTATGATTATTTCATATAAATAATATATTTCTCACAAAAGAAAAAGGCTAAAGCAACAAAGAAAGTTCATAAAATAACAAAAAGGTAAAGAACGAATAAATTTTAAACAACAGAAATGTGAATCACGAAAGAGCTTAAATGAGAAAATTTAAAGACAATTTTAGGTTAATTGAGATGTTTCTCGAATATCATAATTTAATAAATAAAGTTATTAACTTTGTAACTAACTATGAACTAGTATTAAGTTCCCCGTGAGAGGCATAAAACCATATCAAATAGTACAAATGTCACACACCGTCAGCGACCATCAACACCAGAATAGCTAGTATTAAAAAAGAAATAAAAAAATAAAACTAAACGGAAAGTAAACGTAAAAACGTTAAACCACGCACGTGACACGTAAAACGTTAAAAAATAAATAAGTCGATCTAGGATAACAATGGGAAAAAAATAAGCATAACAATGGGAAAAAAATAAGCATAACAATGTTGAGCCTCAAGTGTACGTTACGATATGTTAACTCTCAAATGTTAAACCGTAAACGACGGGTATGTTAAATGGGAAAAAAATAAGCATAACAATGTTGAGCCTCAAGTGCACGTTACGACGTGTTAATTCTCAAAATTTAAACCGTAAATCGAAAATTTTGTAAAAATAAAAGAATTGGAACTAAAGTTGAAAGTGAAAAATATAGAGATTAAATTATGATATATGTAAAAATATTGAGTTTAAAACAAATATTAAAAAGAAAAAAAAAGAATGTATAACCTTTTATGCACATTGTATAACAATTAATGCATACCACCTAACACTTAAACTTAGTTGACTAACCTTTAAAGCATATGATATAATCACAATGCACCAACCAAGTTGTTAATTAGTATTATATTAATTTCTCTAGTTTGATACAACAAAACTGGTATATTACAAAAAGGTGTCCGGTTAAACGTAAACTGTAACTTGCTTAAGACGATATTGATACATTAATTCAAATCTGTTATTTAAATTTGTCAATCCATTTAGAGTATTTACAGTGAATACCCTATACTCATTCGTATAATTACACTACAAATCACTATTTTTTTCTCTTTCATATTCAATTAAATAATATTTTTATATACATTTATCATTATATTTTATCTCTGCTCTATTCACAGTCATTTTCAAAAATATTAAAAAGGTTATAGTGACTCAACGATGATTCACCAAATATACAAAAGAATAGTAAATTTTCTCTTTTATCCACTCATAAACATTTACAATCATTTTTTATAATATAGGAGACATACTCACATATTTATAGGGAATCTGATACGAACCCAATCCTCATCTTTGACCTGTTGCCTAGTTAAACCAGTTCCAACAGTTCTCGATTAGTGGGGGGAAGTGGGGAAAACTATCATATAAGTTTTAGGCTTTATATTTGTGTTTTGTTTTAGGAAAAACTTGTCTTGAATATTATTAGCTGGTTTGTGTTTAGAATCTGGAGATTTGCCCTCTCGAATGTGGCTATGCTTGTAATATTTTTCAGTGAAACAAAACCTTCGATTTCCGGTTCTTAACAGAATCCACTATGAATGCTCCTACTTATGAAAGGTAGTAAGGTTTTCAAATTTTTGGTGTGATCATTGTTCCAATGATAAGGATAATGATAATGTTGTCATTACTATTAAAGCAAACAATAACAATATATAATAAAAATAATAATATATTAAAATTAAAGATTAAAGAATAGCAAAAAACCTGAGTCTCGCATTTAACCGAGAGAGAGGTTCAATCGTTCAGTGATAACTGAGGTGCTGTTTGTTTCTGAAGAGGTAAAACGTCTGCAGTCTGCAGACCACATTTGCAGACATCTGTAGGAGAAGAGGTGGACCAAACCTCTGCAGCCTATATTAAGAAGACTGTTTATTTTGTAACGTCTGCAGACTGTTGAAATAAACTGAAATTAATAAAAAGTTAAAATAAACAGAAATTTAAATAAACTGTCACAATAAACTAAAATTAAAATTAATTGTTAAAAGAGTTATACAATGCTGAATTAATATAAATTAAACCACAACAACATTTTTTGATCATTCATTCCATATTATTTCTGAATGACACATTCATTAACTGCTCAGCAATTTCATCTTGTAAGTTATCAATGACCTCTATTAGTGCAAGATCAACAAGATAAGCATGATTATCAGAAATAAGTGTACGAATACCCAGTGAGCATCTGAGTTCTTCCTCTAGTCTTGACATTTGTCTGTCATTTAAACAATGCCATAAATTGGCTACTTTCGACATTAATCTTGAGACTTCAAATGATAAGATCCCAATCATCGGTTTTTCATGATCCAAACCATGGCTTTTGTGTAGAGTCTTTAATATAGTAGCAAACCAGGATGCATCCTTCATTGTCTTGAATAACATGTTACAAAAACACCAAAAGTATGAAAATTAGTAACAACAACAAGTTCAAAAGTTAAACACTATCACGAATTCAAAACATAGAGCAGGATTGTGGACCAAAATCACAAAGATCAATCATTCAAAATCAAGATTGTGGGATAAACTGAATGATAACATGTGTTGCTCAACCCATTTCATGAATCTTATTTCAACAACATTTTCAACTTCAAAATCAGTAATTTCATCAAGCACTGCAATCAAAATGACAATGTTGTGCAACAGACCCAATAGAAATTTCCAAATTAAGTAACAGGCAAATCGTCGAACACTTGGTGCGCAATCTTGAAACTCACCATGAATATCCTGAGCAAGATGCAAACAGCATTAACAGAGATGAATTGGACACAGTTTTAATGGCAACAATGTGGCATTTTGTTGGATCAAAATTGGGAAATCCAAAGGGTTGATTCTTGACA
>BJCO01363694.1:0-12039 GCA_018326465.1 Flaveria floridana
TATATATATATATATATATATATATATATATATATATATATATATATATATATACTTATGTGATGTACGCTTATTTGATATATACACTACAATTTGGTTGTTATCGATGTCGAGCCGGGGGTCTCTTTGGATGCGGTCTCTCTGTGTCCCAAGATAGAGGAAAGACTGGCCACCACCTACCCCTCCCAGACCCTACTTTCAATGGGACATACTGAGTATGTTTGTTTGTTTGTTTGTTTACTGAAGCTATTTTGGTTATATGGTATGTAAGTTTCTAAATATATAGTTTTGACATACTTTTTTTGTATTTTGATATAACTTTTAATTAAAACCACGTTAGTCTACATTTGGTTTTCTTTTATAATTTTGAGTATATAATATTTTATAAAATTTTGAATATATCGTTTCTAACATTTGTATTTTCTCCTGTGTTTTAATATAAATTTATGCAAAATCGAGTCACATAAAAGCTCACAAGTTTTACTAGCTTTTCAAGCACCGTGGTAGTGAATTCCACTAATTAAAAAACACATGATTTTTGAAAACTTTTTAATGTAATTAGTTAATACCATCATATAAAAAGTACACATATAGTTATAGCAAAATTGTGATTTCAAACATATTAACAAAGTAAAGTAAATGAGTGTTTTATTTTAACTAAATATGATCATTTATGTAATGTACACTTGTATTCACACAAATACATTAAGAAAGTTTAATATATAAAGACTTAAAATCATATTAGGCGTATTGTAAGCCATTGATATTTTGAATCAATATGTGATGATGGATGTATCATGCATGAACATATCAATTCTCATGCAAGAGGGGGTAAAATTGAAAAACTCAATAGTATCTTTGAGCCTCTTCAGCACCTGATCAAAGTTGTCCTCCCATTCTTTGCTTACACACATATGAGGAATACAAAACATCTGGTCAAGGTCAAAACAATAATCTGAACAAAAGTGTTTACATATTCGTTTTGTATGTCACGTCTATCATCAACACATGTAGAAATACACCCCATGTGACGTATGATTTTAGATGACAAAATAAAACCTCCTCCAAGACATTTGTGGTGGTATATTCCCGAGAGTAATAAACGCACCTTGTAGAATGGAATAGGTTTTCTAGAATCTGCATTAGAGTTTCATCGACTTTTTTATTCTTATTTTTTATCTTCTATTAGGAATTGTATAAATCTATGATGATGGACAATTGTCGAGGTCTGCTTTCTTATGCATGGTTGACAATATGTTATCTAGCTCCATGTTTTTCTATTCCAGCTCCCTAAAAATCTATACTCTTTTCGAGAAAACCTCCTTATAAATCGGTGTCTCTTAAGTTGTTGAGCGTGATCATGGTTATGTTTATCATTCCTCACATATAACTTCCAATCATGACTCCTATTATCGTATATCCCTACCGGTTTCAAAGAACCATCGATTTTTTGCTTCCAGCGCGTCCAACGGTGGTTGTACTCTTGTGTTCACCACCACGATCACATATAAATTATACTTTCATGACTTGGTAGCCTTTTTTATTCAATCTGCTGGTGACTATGACGTAACCATTTTCATGTGTTCTGCTGATAGCCTAAACCAACAACTCACCATGAGACATAAAGTCCTGAGAAGTTTCATAAACCACATTCATGTTAAGACATTCATCACCAGACACAAAATGTTGATTGCTTTGTTACAGGTTGGAAGGCTGACAGCCAAAGACAAATTGCTAATTGTTTTGTTGCAAGAAGGTTTATCGTCAAAGACAAACACATGATTGCTTTGTTTCAAGCAGGAAGTTTGACCACCAAAGAATAAGTCCTGCTTGCTTCCTTGCAGGTAGGAATGTTGACCGCTAAAGAGAAACTCGTAGTTGTTTTGTTGCATGTAAGAAGGTTCACGTTATAGACAAGCTCCGGAAACAAATATATGATTAGGATTTAATAAAGGAAAGGGCGTACCCGGTGCATGAAGCTCCCACTTTGCGCAGGGTCCGGGGAGGGGCCGGATCACGAAGCGATCTGATGTAATAAAGCTAATGACAATTAAGCGTAACAATGTTTTGGCTGATTCATATCTATCTCACGAGAAGATTGAACGTCAGACTATTCCTGATTGCTCTTTTGCACCTATGACAAGTTGGAATATTCATCAAAAAAATAGTATTATCCTATATCGACATCACTAACGAATACGAATGGATCAAAAGAACTGACAAATGTAATTAAGTGAACAAAAATAGAATTAAAAAAGTTTGAAGTGATATTTACGTTTGAGAATCGTTTGTTATATATAGTAAGCTTTCAGGAAAGCTTACAACGTTTAAAATAATTCAAATGTAAAACTTAATTAAGATATTACAACACGTATGGAGAGGTTGGGTGACACGTATAATGTTGTATGTCGTATAGGCGGCTAACATACGACACTTAAAGCACTACACGTGTCTTATAGCCTCCATCTATACAAAAAATACATACTATATGTGTCGAATAAGTGAGTGAGTGACTAACATGACAACCAGCGCTCTGTGTTGGAAATTGAAAAAAATTATACCACTCGTAGGTGTTATACGAATCGCGTAGTGGGCGTCAATCATTCTAAGTGGGTGTCAAGTTAATTGGACCCTAAGTTTAATAACTTTTTATTTTGTATTTCATAAAACAGTTTTTATGTGATATTAAATATCACATGTCATAAAACCTATTAACTCTTTGTTACATACAAACTTATAAAATTTTCTTATCACTAAATTTGTAAGTTCATTTATCTAATAAAAAATGGATTACTACTTCAAATGAAAAGCATCATGTTCATAGACATAGACTTCATGTGCTTCTATAATTTAACAACATTCATATCATACGTTAATTGTTTTTTCTTTCAACAATAATCAAATACATAACATAATTCACTAACAAGTCTATTGAGAAAATTTATGAAGCACAAGCTGTTTAACAGTGTTTGGTGAATGATAATTGATATATAGGTAAAATCCATGATATAGTTTTTAACATAAAAGTAACAATACATTTTTTAAGACAGCCTAAAATAGAAAATAAATAAATAAAAAATCCTTAACATGTGTACCATTACATTGAGGTGACTATAAATAATAAATTTCATGAACATGCTATTCATAGTCACCAGTACCACACGTGGCCCACAACCACCAGCTACCATACAACTACCACCATCAATTGTCAATTTCTTAACCCATTTGTTTTGCTGCTTTTGATGTGAACCAATCATAAGTACCAGCATAAATGAAGTTTTCTAAACGGTAAACGTGTGATTATGTTTTAAAGAATAAATATGATTTTAATCGGGATAATTTTATTCGTTTTTCGGTCTGGATCGCACCCCTAACTCTTTCAGGAGCAAACTCATTGCTAAAAAAAACTCACTGTCTCAACTTTGAACATTTTACTCGAAGTAAGACTTTAACTCATGAGCTCCTAATATTTACATGTCATGGCTACGTCACCAGCAGAAATAAAGTACATCAGCAAGGTTGCAGCGACTAACCTTTGATTTATGGCCAAAAGTCGTAAAAGATTATAAATATTCCATCTTTATCACTTTATGTAACAATTATAAACCCATGTGATTGCCCCAAAATATTTCAGAAAATCACATAGAACCATCTTGACTGTGTATTACCAAAATGAACATTGATTTCATCTATATAATTTAATTTAATCGTTGCAACTAGATCCCGCAAATTTGACCCAAATGGGTAATTTGGGTTGATATGGGCCTTAAACATAAACTAATGGGTTGAGTTGGGTTAAGCTATATTTTTTTTAAGAAGGTCAAGATGAACAATCTTAAAAAATAAAAATAAAGATTAACAGGTCAAGATGAACAATCTCAAAAGATAGAAATAAAGATCAACACGTCAGGATGAGTTATATAAAATATGGAATACGTCAGAATGAGTTATTAGGTATTTCGGTCTTCTCCACATCTTTCCCACTTCTTAATTCCATTCGGTGATTAATTTTCGATTGTGTGTGATTCATGTGTTACGTTTTTAATTATCATGTTGGGTTATCTCATTATAACTTGATGTTGAGGTAGATTAGAGGTTTAAATCGTCGTATGCATGTACAATTTACTCCTAATTTGTTTTATAATTGGTCCACATCATCACATGAAATTTTAAAGTTGCTTTAAAAGAACAATTAGGAGTTAGTGGAGACTTTTGAGGCACATAATTTCAGAATTCGAAGCAAATTTTGAAACTTATGCCTAAATTGATTATGTATCTCGATTAAAGATATGAAATACTTGATCCGGTGTTTCTTGATTGCTTTTTATGCAATATTTTGTATTTGTATAGAATGCTTCGAAGAATTTAGCTTTATGTTTTGGTTGTTATAAGAACCTATTGCAAAGCCTTGTTTTATGTTTCTTAAGGATGTTTAGTGATATCTTACTAGTGGAAATGAAGGTATATGCACTCATGTTTATGTCTTATTAAATCCTTGGTGTACTAGTAAGTAGTAACTTGTATTGAAACTTTAATCGGTTAATCGCATACTTTGAATCTTCAATGTTAAATTGGGTAATTTTTAGAATTGATCCATCTTGACCTAGACTCATTCTAACCCGAACTCGTTCTGAATAAGTTTTAATTTGACCTGTCCTGACCCAAACTAGTATTGAGCCAAACCGTTCTACACCCCACCGGACCGAACCCACCCAATCTCCCAAGTGTAGTTGATGTCCTCGATACTCAATGGATTGTGTCATCGCTATTGCGGGCACTGACACAAGCTCTAGGAAGGAGAAGTTATGGTGCCCTTTCTCTGCATTAACTCGTTTTGACGTGAGTGTATACTTAGATATTTAAATGTAAATTGGTCGAAATGAAAATACGTTTTTTTCTTAATAGCATTGACCCTCCCTGAACTGAGCCCATCCTGACCTAAACCTATTCTAACCCATATCTATTCTAACCCATATCTATTCTAACCTTTTCTTAGTTGACCCATATTGGCTTATACCCATCTTGACCCAATTGACTGACAACCAACCCAATCCAACCGCTCATTTTGCCACCTCTAGTTGCAACTTAACCATTTCTCACACATGTACTATCACTTTTGATGTCACTTGGCACAGTTGTTATCATAGGCTTTGTTGTACGTGGTTTTTCATGTAACTTAAATAAGTACAACCGGCAAAATGATAATCTTCAAAAGAGGTCAATAATGTAGGGTTAATCTTGATGTGTTCAAATTCAGGTCAACAGGTACGGGTCAACATGGATCTTAATTTTAGTCGCATGTTTTTATTGTTTTAATAAAACATGGATAGATAGCAAGTAGTGGGTTGATAGGTTTCTTTTTCTTTAGATGGAAGGGTTTTTTTTATTTTATTTTATGTAAGTGTTGAGGATGAATGAAAGTGTGAGCAAGTTAAAGCACTAAACTTTTGTTCGTGCATGTTTCTTGTGTGTTTGATTTGAGACTGAACCAAAAGATGAGTATTTTGATAAAGATATTTGATCAAATGATTATTTTCGTGATTTTTCCCATATATAAACCAAGAAAAAGAGATCAAGAACATGTAAAAAGAAGGTTATTCAAGCCCACAACAAGTATATAACAATTTCTAAAGCAGGAACACAATATGTTACAATGTGCACAAGAACCAGCACAGAACTTTTATACATGGAGGCAGTAGCAGCCTCAACTTATTTGAATAAGTAGCAATCATCAAACCAATCCACACTGCATACCATACAACAGTTTAGAATACATATTCAAACAAGCCAACATTTCTAGACATCATGGACCATGGTTCATTCTGTAGTTGTGTGTCATGTGCCAATGGCTCAAGCCGGGATGGGCTCAGGGACCCTCCCAGATTCGCTTGCAGCCAAACTATCATAGTATTCGACTAGCACTTCCCAACCACCAGGGCACATGAATCCATCTGGCGGGTTTTCTCTGTTCTTTGCAAGTGTTCGCATCTGTATCATACAAACGAAATTAGATCTGAACATTACAAAAACAGAAGAATCTTTTCTAAAACTAATGTACTTTTTGATCTTTGATAAATTAAAACATACAATTTTGGTTTGTTACACTTTCGATGTACATTTTACTTAAAAAAGTCATAATATCCAAATTATACTTTATGTTGGATACAACTCAATTTTATATAAAATTTATATCAAGATGTAGAAAAAAGAACGAAACTGTATATATAGAGTCATATTAAGTATTACAAACTATTGGGAAAAAAAAATTGATATCTTAATGGAACTTGATAATAAGATAGAGAAAAATTATTATATTTTAAAATCTAGTTGAGCTAAAGAAACTATGAGAGGGATCAGGTATAGCACTAGGCTTCATTGTTTCAACCTCACTAACTATACTTTTTAAAAACAAAAAAGAGTTGCAGTAGTTTTATAATTTTTCTAAAAACTATAATAGTTTTAATGAAATATTTATAAAAAATTCTTACATGAGGGTAGGGTTGACTAATTTACTGTCTATAAGTCGAGACAGGTTATTATTTTTTATTTTCTTTAAAATTTCCAATGGCTTAAAAGAAAAGGGTCAATGAGGTCTAGATGGATCAAAATTTCCAATGGCTCAAAAGTCAGCAAACGGGTCAAAAGTCAGCAAACGGGTCAAAAGTCAGCTAAAGCGTGTATTTTTAAGTCAATTCTTGGTAAGTATACCTTTGTGCCTGAGATGAAGAGGAAGTCCTGAGGTCTAGATGGATCAAAGAATTCCATTTTCTGTTGTGTCTTGTCATATGCTGCCACCTGAAATTGCAATCTTTAAGTCAAATAGCTTCATGGTGTTTGGATGCACGTTTTGAAACTGATTATGTGATACTAAATAATCCAAACAAATAAAAATTGTAAAAGAATAAACTCTAGAGTATGGTGTTTGGAATCTGGATGTGTTTATGATACAAGTAGTGATAGCTAAATAGATAGTCATGTTTGTGTTTGAATTTGATAGATTGCCTAATGATAAATTAACCCAAATAACCAGAATTAGTATCATTACTTTATCCAAACGACTCCTTAATAACTTGATGATGATATAATACACTAATTAGTACCTTGAAAGGGAGAATGTTTAAGCGCTCAAGCCCAGGCGCCATGCTAAGTACTTTCTTGCCATGGTCAGCATTATATAAATCTCTTTTCTCGACTGGATGACTCATGCCGGCTGGATCACGACCCACTATGTAAAAGTTGGCACCAGCATTGATCCGAGCCTTGGCATGCCACTGCACCTCAGTGGGCCCTGCATAGAGCATTGGAGATGGAAATATGGCAACCACTGTGTTTTCTGGATCAAGAACACCATCTTCAAGTACCTATAATCATATTCATCAAAACAGTTTTATCAACTTTTTAAAAAGATTTGAATAATTAATGTGTCAAATTTGACTAGGATAACTATATTATGTTGACCATAATCTAAACTTTAGTTAATCAAGGAATTCAGGAGGCTTTTATGCATTTCGGTTAGAGGTGACGATTTAAACCTGTTATACTTATGAATGGGTCATTCAAGTCATGTGAAATGGGATATATAAAGAAAAGATAGCTTATAAGCAGCTTGATTATAACATATTTACAACCAGTTTGGCCCGTTTAGATAAATGGGTTAAACGACGATTTTAACTGTATCCAGATTCCAGGGTTGATGTCTTTGACCCAAATAAATATATGAGGTGTGTAGTGGCTACCCCGACCTGCCAACTTTACTAATAATCAATACCAAATGCTAACCTTCTGATGCTGCTTCATACGCCAACTAAGCGGAACATCATCCGCCTTTGTGAATCCCCCGAGTGGATGAAGCAAAAGAACAGGGTTCTTATAACCCATCTCAAGAAGCCTACGCCTTGTGTCGGTCATCAATAGAGCATGACCATTGTGGACCGGATTCCTGAGCTGGAAAGCAAACACTGCATCAGCATTCCTCTTTTCAAACTCAGCGCGAAGTTCTGAAGGAGAAAGCCTATATTGGTCGAGACCATCGTGGTACTTGATCGGTTCTATGACTTCAAGATCACCACCAATGAGCCAATCTCCTGCACCTGTTATGGCTTCTTCAACATATGGAAGACCAGGGGCTGTAGTACCCCAAGTTCTTGCTATTCTTTCTTCTTTGTTGTGCTTGTAGATCTCAATGCTAAAGAATAATGCATGAAACACAGAGATAGTAAGTACACTAAAAATTTAAAATCAAGAAAACGGTACATTAAGGTGATAATAGATTGAATTTGACCATCATAACAAAAGAAGTACTTGTTTTTTTTTTCTATTTGGTGGTCACAAAAACAAATATTCCCTATTTAAATTTGAATTTAACACCTTTTTGGTATATGAAATACCAAAAGCACCCCCTCTGCTCCCTATTAAAAAAAATAAAAAGAAAAGAGAAGCAAACAGTGAAAAACCATCCATCTTCACGCCAATATACACGTTCTAGTTTAACTGGTTTTGATGAAAATCCTAGACTTTAAAGACAAACTAAACCGGTTGGTTGGTTATAGGAATTAGGGATGCTCACAATCAAATTTTAAAGATTTCAAAGTCGAATTGTTGGTATTGGTTTTTGACCCAAAACCAAATCATGAAAATTCAAAACCAAACGAATAATTAGTAACGGTTTAGCTTTATTTGGGTTCCAAGCTTTAGGCTTATTTGGCCTTTATAATATAAGGAAAAATAAATAAATTAGGATCAAAGTAACTTAAATAATAAAACATCTAACTAAAATACAAAAGGTTTAGCCCAAAATTCAAGTCCGGTTTTTTTTCATTTTGCTTAAGTATAAACTGTACACTAAACCGTTCCATACATTTTAAACTGACCCACCAAATGCATATTTAACAAACTTAAAAGCAAAACCAAACTTATAACCCATACTAATGGTTTCACGATTTCGATCCCAATCATAAACACTGACAGTCGACTACGTCAGCCAAACCTGCTAAAACGATTCATTTAGCGATTTAAACACGTTTTCTAAAAATAAAAACAAAAAAAAAAATAAAAAACACCAAAATCCTTAGTCTCCATCACTTTTTTTAAAAATAATAACAATAACAAATGATAGGTATCCATCACAGCATATTCCAAAAGCAACAACACGAGCAAAAAACCAAAATAATCGACCATTTAAAAAGACAGAAATAAACTCCACTTACTTGTTCATCACAGCCACCGTATTACCCGACCCATCAACAAGCGCAACCGAACCCGAACCCGACCCACTGACCCGCTCCCTCTGCGAATCATCAATATCCAACACAATCGGCACCGACATGTTGACAACCGAGCCGGTCCCCAACCGGATCGAGTTGAAATGAAGAGTTTGGAGGAACTCGGACTCTCTCATGAACCCACGAACCGGGCTCGCCCACCCCTCACTCAGCACATGAACCCACTCCAAATCGATCCTCGACAGCTTGATTTTGGGCAGACCCATCGCCTCCTTCCGCTTCACCTCCCTCTCGCCCACCGGAACCACCAGATCCACCAGCCGCCCCCCGTCCGGCTCGATCAGCCCGCACCGGACCCGGCTCCGTCTCCCCGCCCCAACCCGGTTCGCTTTGATTGATACATTGGGGGGTTTGATTGGTGTTCGCTGGGGTTTGAGTGAAGGGGTGGGGATGATTAGAGAGGTGATTGTTGCCATTGATGATTTGATGGGGTTGGGGTTTAATTTGAGTTAAGGGGATTGTTAATCATGATTATGGTGTTATTATAGTGGGATTAGAGTGGATGAACCTGGACACCTTGTTTTTTCTTTTTCTTTTTTTGTATTGTTTTAGGATTTTGAACTTATGTTATTGTGTTTTTTGGTTTTGTTTTTGTTGCAACTAATTGCTTTTTGTTATGTGTCGATGGTGTGATGATAGTTTTTTTTATTTTTCTTTCCTGCTGATTATTTAATGGATTTTGTGGATAATGTATTTGAACGACATTATTGTAGATTACTTTATGTATTAATCACTATTTAATTTTACTTAAAATTATGTTTGTGAGGAATATGCTTTCTAAGGATTTTTTTAAAGCACAAAAGCAACCTCCATACCAAGATAATACAAAATAATTGGTTTTAAGAACAAAAGGATATCATGTTTTTTTATGTTTTGAAATATGTTAAGTCGCGCTTTTAAAAAAATTTGAAATTTGGAAAGTATAAGAGCATTCTTAAATCACTCATCATCCCTTGCTTCATAGCTAAAATTTAAAGAAAATACAAGAAAATTATAAAAACACCTTTACATTTTATTTCTCATCTTCATTTACTATAATCATAATTATAAAGCACTCTATAATAAATCCTTAAATTTTGGATTTACTATTCTCCCATCATTTCAAACAAAAAACGTTGCCCTTTAAATGTTTATGTTGTGATCTTTGTCCATGCCTAGGACTTGGAAGAAACAATTAAAGACGTACATAAAGCTTATGGCTTGTGGTTCGCTCAAATTGTCTCGTTTGTAAACAAGTTGAGCCAACTTAGCTTGGTCTCTAAACAAGCTGAGCCCCAGCTAATGTCAACTCGACCCAATGCTCGCTCGACCAAGCTGACTTGGTTTGATTTCTAAACATATCAAGCCCAAGCCAAGGTTAGCTCGGCTCATGGCTTGCTAATTACCTGGGTTGTTGGCTTGCTCATTGGCCATCAGTAGAGCATAGCAGTCCGTGACCGACCCTGATTCCATGGAGGACTAAGGGTGAGCATAATTCGGGTCAATTCGAGAAACCAGACCAAAAGACCGAAGACCGGGCCGATCCAACCCATCATGCATACATGTGGTTTGATCCTCGATCTTAAGTTTGTAGTCATTTCGGTTCTTGATCCGAGTCGCTCCTAACCTGATCAAAACCCGCACTACCTAAATAGTACCAACTAATTATATTAAAAAAACCTAAATAGTTAATAAACATGTACGTGGGTTATGGGGTGGAATGTAACAATGTACAATGGCAGTCAATAATCATCATCGTTTACTCATCTTTAATCAGCAAACATCATCAGCATCTTCAATCAGCGATCTCTGTTTCATAACACGTCCGATTCATTTATTCCGCTATTTATATGAGTTGATTTTGCTCAGGTATATGTATTATCGTTGATTTTACTCACCCCTATTCATGTATATATAGATCAAATTATATTGTTTATATAAAAAACACAGATGATGGGATCCCCATTTATTTTTTGGTCTAGCTTGATCGAATTTGCAAAATCATCCCGCAAGGCCTAAATTCGAACCAAACCGACCCATCCTTATATGGTTCTATCGGGGTTTAGTCCATTGCACACCTTTATAGAGGATTATTACCAGATCTGTAACGGTATGTGACCAGCCTAAATTGGGTGGAGGATCGTCACCCAAAAACATAATGGTCCACTACCACCCCAAAAACATCCTATAAATCAAAGACTTTAGTATTCATTTAAATTCGCACTCTAAGTTTGTTTTAATGTTTTATCGAGTGTTGGAGTCGACCCGAGTTAGTTTAATAAAGTTGGGGAGCGATAATTGATGGATGGTAAGGTAAATTCTCTTCCTCTCGTTTAGGTTAGGGGAAAGTCCCCGAGAGGTATGCATGTAGGATACTCACAATGAATAAGATACATGCCTAGGGAATAGGTATGGGTGAACACCCACGATAACCAGATTAGACACCTCGGATAGGGTGATAGGTTATGATACCTATGTAATACGGGTGGGTGAAATACTGTTACGTTATTTAATTGTTATTCCCATTGTGTTTTCCTTTTGCATGGATAAAGGACTGTTTTGATGTTTTTATTATGTAGAGGGGTACAACTTGTAACTCTCAAACTTATGTATGCTTATATTTGACGGAATGTATTCTCTGGAGATCATCCAGAAATTAAAGCAACTCTTCATCTTCTAGTTTTTTCTCTGCAATCGGTTCTAATCCTTAACAAGGGTATCAGAGCCGTTCCGATCTCCAGTCGGAATCACTCTCGTTACCATGACAAACACTCGCAAC